>VUYV01000188.1:629074-667412 GCA_008711295.1 Anarhynchus alexandrinus | reverse complement strand
CGCCCCCCCGCCCCTTCCATGTATTTTTAGTAAGCCTTTGGGCATTTTCCCTGTCCCTAAAAGAATACGGTTGCGTGGCAACGTCGCCGGTTGCCATGGAGACTCGGTGTGTAAGCAGCTGCCGCAATCAGCATTAACTCCGGGCTCGCAGGTTTGTCATTCCAATGCATAGGGAGGGGGAGACAAATAGGACAGCAGCGCATTGCCGTAAAAGGGAAGTCACCTAGATAATGTCACTCACAAACATATGTTCCACAATTATTCTTTCCACTGTTTTATTGCCGCAATTATAGCTAAACTAAGATTACAAAATTATATGGTTTTAATTTGCCTCCGTCGACTATGTTTCACTTCCATTAAAACTGAGTCGAAACCCATTTAAGTAGCAAACTGTTGGCTTTGCAGGGGATGGGGGAATTTGGTTTACCGGTGAGTATTTCGAGGACTAGGTAAAAATAATACCTCCAGGAATCTTAATGTCTAGCCAAAATGAGGTACGGTCCCGGGCACTGGAGTTTTATCCGCCTTTCTCTTTTGTGCTGCAATGAAGCCCACGGCACGGCCGCAGCCAGAGATGCTGACCAGGACCTTCCTCCTCCTCTTCCTCTCCCTGGCACCTCTCCCCTCCAAAAAAAAAATTTTGGAAATTGTATATTTGGCCATCTTGAAAGTTTGGGGCTTGACTCAGCCCATCGGGTGCTGCAGCAGCCTCCGACGCATCGTTGTGCGATGGCCCCGTTCGAAGACCCCTGCAATAAACAGGCGCGATGGGGTTGACTTCAAAATGAAGTAACACGGCATTAACCCTGAATTTCCTTACATCGGCAGTCTTCAGCCAATCCTTTCGTGTTACTCGAACATATTTTCTTATCTTTGTTTTAGAAGTTGTTTCGTTTTGCTCTGTTGCTGCCTGGCTGCTCCGGATCGTGTTAAAAACAAAACACAAAACATGTTAGGAAGTGTATGGCAGGTGATGAAATGCACCTCTACAGCTATTCTGCAAAACCCTACAGTTAGTGGTAGTAAGGGACTTCGGTTTGGATTTTTTAATGTATAGGTGGAAGCATTTAATCAGTGTTAAATACACACATTTGCACAGCTGTGCTGATTCAGTTGTGTAAGCGAGAATCTATTCACGATTTAAAATATTAGGCCACAGAGTGATGCTGACTCCCTCAGAAACAATTCCACGTTGTGGGGAAAAGCGGTGTAAATGGGTATATAAACATAAACTTTACGTTCAGATCCATATGATTTATTTACCAACCTTTTCAAACAACCAGTTTGTGACCCTGTTAAATCCTTCCTTTAAATAAGGGCATTTATTAATGTGGATTTGCATAATTAAAGTATACATGCCCAGTCACCAGTGTTTATAACCTATACTTACTCAGATTCTTATTAAGACTTGCATGAGAAATCCAGCTCTTTTAGATATCATTTTAATTAAAAGATAAACATAGCACGGTATCTTTTTCTTATGGAATCTACTACCGATACCAAACTGCAGCTGAAAATATGTTTTCATTTTTCTCTCCTGCAGCAATGGCTGAACACGTATCTGCTGAGATTCGCAGGGTAAAAAACATGCTCCTTAGAAGAGACCTTGCATGCCACCGTTTAGATAGAAGCTTCTTCCTATGGTCAAGTTACAGTCTATAAACCCCTGAAAATAGGGGTTTATAATGAAAATATGGCTAGACCCTTCACTACAAAAATGCTAGCAGGTGCTGTTATAATATACAAATCCAGATAGCATACAGTGACCTATTTTCAAAACCAGGCCAGGCAAAATGACATCGAGAAATTGAATTCCTTGCCCTTACTTTAATAGTGTCTTGTCATGCAATCTTCAAATCAGGACGGGTGATCATTGCAAAACAATCCCTAACCCGAGGGACAACAGGAATGTTCTCAGCGCTAATACCTCGGGCCCATCACACTGCTTACAATAATTGGCTGATTGCAGAGGGCAGGTATAGACCCATTCAAATCAAAAATATCCTTGGACGAGGGGGGATTTTGCCCTTTTTAAAGTTAGAGGCCAAAATAAACCTTAAAACTATATTCTGCCCTATTTTGTTGTGTCATCAAAAATAGCTGGCAACTGGAACAACAAACTGCGCTGCTAAAAATACGCCGGTGGTTATGCAGGGATATTTAAAATAGATTAGCATATGGATTAACTCAAATTCAAAACTGGCTTTAACCCTTCCATGACCACGGTCCTCGCTTCAAATAGCGCAGTTCCGCAGCAGCGAAGACAAACTTGGCTCCCGAGTGTCAAAAAAAAAAGGTTTGTCTGGGAGAGCGAGCGTGGCCGCTGCTCTTTCCATTTATAGTGGGGACTCACTGGTATCTGACGGCAGTTCCAGTAGTTTATGAATTCTCTTACCATATTTTCAGGGGGTGGGGGGTGTTTATAACAAGGCCCATTTGAGAAGGCCTCACTCAGGTGAGAGATTTAATTTATCGCTGAAGGTATAGTCAGAATCTATAGAATAAGGCCCTGGAAATGACTGCAGGGGAAATATGTAAGGCTGCAACTCTGTACGGCCGTACTAAATGTAGCAGTTAGATGCGAGCAAAATATTTGCGATGCAACGTAGAAAGACTCAACATTGAAGGAATGACATTATGTAACAGAAAAGAAGTTTTGCTAAAGTAAACACATTTTTGGGCGACAAACAACAACTATTTACCTGCTGAAAATGGTTTATTTTTGTCAAAACAATCTAATTCTCTGAAATAAATTGCATTTGCAGCAGGCATTCAGATTTCGTATGTTATTGAGTGTCACCTGCAAAATCTGGTATTTTGTTGATTTTGTTGAGAATTCAGTATTAAACAAGGTCAGAAATCCTGTGAAAATAATAGCATATCTCCCACGAAAAGAAGTCCCAAACTAAAAATGTCAATTTTGCAAAATTCTTCTTCCAATTTCATTTTTTGCCAATTACAAGATAGCTATTTCTGATTTAAATAACTGTAATGTTTAAAATAAAGCATTTTTCAAAGTTTTCTGTTCCAGTAACACACAACCATTTCCACTACATTGATCAACACATTTTCCCCACAGTGGCCTTATTTTTAATCACCACAGACTGAAGCCAAAGTTTTCATGTTTGTTTTTGTTTGATTGTTTTTAAATATGGATTTCCCTAATTTATTGACTTAATTCTTTGAAAGTGCTGGGCTTTTACATCTCGTTTTGTGGGAGAAGTCTGTTGTTTACTGACTTGTAGAGTTTTAGGTGTTTGAAGGCTTTGACCAAAATGCTTGTATTAAAACTTCTGCTGCAGTAATAAGGCTTTTAGGGTTTGTTTTTAAGCAAAATACCCCTTCATATACAGAACACAATCACTTATTCTCATCTCTTCAAATAAAATATATTGAAATAAAAATTTAATAAGGACCAATGTTAAAAATACCTGTGAAAAAAAAATCATTTTCTAACATGAGAACCTCAGGCAACGTTGCTTGGAAAATATGCTGTGCACAGTGGCAAATAGCTCAGAGAGAAGTAGCCATGGGAAAAACCTTCCTGAATGCCTGGGATTCCTCCTCAGATTGTGCACGGGGAAGTCCTGTAAAGGTCCTACATGGGAAGCTGGATTCCCTTCTGAGAGGTGGAAAGGGGAACGTGCCAGAGCCAAAGGAAGAAAGACTGAAGGACAGTCCCCAGCGGGCATCTTCTTTCTGCTAACGTCTGCCTTACAAAACCAGAAAGAGTCCAATCTGAGGCAAAATGCTCCCAACAAAAAGCAACCATTAGGCAAGGAGAGGACTACATACAACTCTCTACCAACAGCTCCTGCTGACATGTCATCCTGCAGATAGTCAAAAAGGGAGAAAAGTTACTGCCAGAGCTAGTGGGCAACTGCCTCTACAAACACAGGGATGAAAAACCTCCTTGTTTCTGCAGGAACATAGCTAACAACACTCATTTTTTTGTTCCTGCATAGAAACATGCCCAGCCAAATCCCTTCTGGAACAAGTATTTTCCTGAGGTGAAATGCACATCAAAAGCACCGGGAAGAGTAGCGTTTCAAAAGCCTAATGCAGATGGCAGAACCTAGGTACTACCGCCCTGTACAAAGACACAAGAAGAAAAGATATCTTAAAAGTATGGCAACCAGTAGCACTGAACCTGGCTCTTAGGATGCTCTGTGAACTGAGGTTACCTCTCAAACTGCTTAAAACGGGAGAATGAATAGCCTGAAATCTTAGCATGGAGATGCTGCCTGCATCAAGATGCTAACACGGGGAGGGAAGGAAAGTAAAATTAAAGAATATCTTCCTGGCAAAGAAATTTAATAGTTATCGTTTGTTCCCTAGGCTTCAATTTAAATGTATTTTCTATTCTAGTATGTATCCTTTAAAAAAAAAGGTTTCTGTTCTCTAATGAAGCTTTTGGTCCATTTGGAAGGGAGAAAGCTCATAGATGTTATGGATTTCATTCTAAGTCAGTTAATAAAAATCTCCTTTCTCCAATATCATTTTGGCATAATCAGACGACCTTGTGTTTCTATTATCAGATGAACCTGCTCCAATACAAGGTTTTTATTACCTGTACATAAGGTTTCAGGGAAAATATTTTGAGAGAGACAATGATTGTTTAAATAAATGTGAAACATAAAACATCTGAATGTTGCTTCATGTAAAAGTCACTGGTATAAAAAATTATAATTAAAAAAACACCTCTTCCACTTACATAGCAAAAGAGCTGTAACATTCTGACATTCTGAAGGCAGAATTCATATTTTCTGCTTTTAAAAATCAAATGAAAACCACAGGAGTTCGTTCTCCAGTTATAAACCTGTGAAGCTCTTTGCCTTGTGCACGTGCATATCTATATATATGTATAGGCAGACACGCACACATGCATGCGCACACACACGCTGGAAAGACGCTTTTGTCTCGAGGGCCATTTCTGCTCTTCAGAGATCATAAGATGCTTAGTTAATAAGAGGAATATACAGAACAGTTATAAGACTTAAAACATCCATTTTCCATTTAAATACATTTGATGGCCATTACAAAAAAAAAAAAAGAAAATATGTTTTTTTTGTAATTCAACTAATAACTTGAGTAAAACACATCACATTTTTGGTTAATTCTTCCTCTTTCTCTTCAGAAAAAAAGAGTGTGCAGCTGGCGCTGAAATATCCACCAAATCCTATGCTGTACTTAACATGGCTGTTAGGAGATTAAATCATAAATACACACACCAAATGATTAAAAACTAACATTTAGTATCTTTTCTTCTATTTCTTTTCTATGCAGTCTGCCTCTTTTTCAGTTGTTCATTTTTTTCTAGTTTTTGAAAGCAGTTATCATAATATTCTCTTTTATGCTTTTATTGTATTTTTAGAATCTACTCTCCATTATCAAAGACGTTACCGAGGGAAGACACTTTAGGAGCTTATTAGATTTCCAGAGTAGTCCAACATTGTTCAGAGCTAATAAAACAACAGGACAACTGCAACAGCAACAATACTTGGGCTTCACGTGAAAACGGTTTTTAGTTTGCGCCCTAAGCAACACCAGTCATTCATTCATTTAGTAATAAAGATTACATTTCAACATTGCCGTGCACTAAAGAAGAAAATTATTAAGAAAGGTTACAAACCTCTTGTGAGGGCAGAAACAAATCGCAGTTCCAGTTCAAGCTTATTTTTCAGCGCTACCCTGTTAAAATGCTTACATGTGTTATCGCAGCACCTTTGTAAATTGCTGCACAAATATCTCACACAGATACTTATCTGCTGGAGACAAATATTATACCCATTTCTATAAATGGGCAAGTGAGAGATGCCGATGCTGATGTTGAAAGAAGCCAACACCAGAGAATTTTTGCAGGAGCTGAACCTCCCTCACAAAACCCATTAGAAACGATTATTCTGTACCCATTTTACAGGTAGGTAGAGTAAGGTGGGGCATGGTTTGCCTCAATCGAGGGTAAATCAGCAAGCAAGCTCTGGAAGTGCACCCATGGAATAGTGCTTCACTGCTGGGAGGGAGAGACGCTGCCCCTCTGTGGGGGAGGGAACACCCAGAGATAGACATCACCAGCAACGAGGATCCTGGGGGTCAACTGTACCTCCATCAAGAAACAGCGCACTCCAGGTAAGGCTGGAAAACTGGTACCTGCCAGCAGTGAGCCCACAGCTATGCCAAGATGCTCGGGCCTTTCCAACCATTTGTTTTGGGGTTATGGTGATCGCTGCCCCTTGGAATTTCGTAAATGAAATTTTGGGTAGCCCCTAATGACTGCAGGAGCCTTCCGTGTTCATGTGCGGTGTCCTTAGTAAGCAGCCCAGGCAAATTAAGGCAGCTGAATAGAGGGGTGATACTGACCCAAATGTACCCCTATTTTTGTACTTTTTTACGGGAGAAGCTTAATCAGATTGAAAGCTGCTTTTGTAGGCTTTCATAGGAAATGCCTTTTAACAAAAAGGGGAGGGGGATATTCACAGAGTGATGGCAAGAACAGAAACTGGAGGTTTGAAAGACCCACCAGGAGAGGGAATTCAGCCCACTTATATTAAATCAGCTGTTATTTTTTCTCTCCTCCCCCTCCCCCAAGTATTGGGTACCCAAAAAGAAAATGATGTGAATCCATTTTCAGTACTGATTCCTTTTAATCCCACAGATCAAAACCATCCTACAGTTTCCAAATGCTTTTTCATTCTAAAGGTAAAACATTTCACAGGAAGATGTGAGGGGTAAGTCTTTCCAATCACAGATTTTAAACTCAGTTGCTTGCAAAATATAATGAACTTTAAAAAAATCATAAAGGGCCTAAAACCTGAAGACAATGGGGGTTTTGCCATTAATACCTAAAGCAGCGGGATGGTGCACAGAGTAATCAATTGCCCAACAAGGCCCTAGGAACACAATCAAGGAAGGAGGCTACAGGAACATACAATATTTCACATTTAATAAACGGTCTTTTGAGATTACGGCCGTACAGAGTAGCAATAGAGAGAAAGACTATAACGCTAAAGTAGGGATTATATACGTCTGTCTGTCTGTCTTTCTGTGGGGTGGAACCTTAAGCAATCATTTTCATATAACCTGTCAATAATAAGCATGCTTTGGCAGCTTCACGGTTTGCTTCAATTTAAATCCTTATTCCTTAAAAGCATAGTAAAGATTATTCTATCTTCAAGGGGGCGGAGGGTGGGGGAGAAGGAGGCAGCAATGTGTCTTTGATAGACTAATCAGACTGGCTCCTAACAATACCTGTCTTGTGAAAGCTAAGGAATTACGTTAAAATATTTTAAGTACATCTTCACTGTCAAATACCATATTCTGTCAGTATTTATTTTACTAACAGTGTTATTTACAGCAATTTTAGTAAAATAAAATTAGACCAGTTTCATTGCTGCATGTTAATCAAGTTTTAGCCTTAAAATAATGCTGAAATGTGTTGTTCCTTAATAAGCAGAAAAACTGCCAATTGGTAAGATAACTACATCATACTCCCTTTCTCTTCCAAATTCAGTATACAACTATAATCTTTTTATAGTTACAATAGTCAAAGGATTGTGTGCTCAGGCAAATCATACTGGGAGTGATGACTGAAAGAGAAAGAGCTGATTTGGGTTGGGTTCTTCCCACCACCTCCACCGATTTTTTATGTCAGATTCTTCCTTCTCCTTCTCTCTTTCCCCTTCCTTCCTCCCTAAAAATCCGCAAACCCTCTACTTCTCTACCGTCACTCATTCCATCTTTAACTCAAAAACAGTTTCGGATCTCTCCCTCAACCTGGCCTCTGGGCGGATCCGCACAAGATGCTAGGCACAATATGTTCATGTAAAAATTAGGGAGACTGTTCCTACTTTTTATACTGCTTTTAGCACAATGTCTTAGGCTCTTAATCACAACCTGTATCCCCTTTTCATTTTTAACCCAGCGGCCCACTCATATTTCAGTTCTGTTCAAGAAATAAAATGATTGTTTCACCGTTCTCGATCCCAACAAATTATAATCATTAATGCTCAGCTTTGATTTTATTCTCATAAAGTACCTTATCAGTGGGCTGCAGCTGCTTTCCTGAATTCACAGAAAATACCAGTTATTAATTATAGTATCATATATCACCCATATATATGATCATATGTGTGTATATCAGTCTGCCTAGATTACAGTAACACACTGGTTCTCTGAGCCTATAGGGTGGGGGAAATGTGCATGGGAAGGGGGAAAAGTATGCATCTAATTTGATTACAGTTCCGATTAGCATAGACACTATGTTAAGCTCCTTCTACTACCTTTATAAAATTAAGATCTTATGTTTTGGTTGCCTTTTCTACTTTGGCCTTTTCCTGCCAAATAACAAGTAACTTGAATGAGGACTGATTTTCAAACAACTTTTTTCAAGACAGAAAGGTTGCGGTTCTGCTTTCCAGTATCCCACACATACACATTAGGTAGCTTTCTCCCCTGGAGTGCCAGAAAAAAAACATGCATTCCTTCTTGCTACAAATCTGTAAATCTGAAAAGAAGAGGCCACATGAATAGGAAAGCTCTTTACAGAATAAAAAGCATGGGGTGTTATTAAGTAGGACTGTAAGCCCTGTTCTATTCATAGTAATTAAAGGATCAGATCAGGTTAATGTGAGGACCTAGGTCAATAAAGTACTGTAGGTTCACCCTTTTTAATCCTTCTCAATCCTATAGGCTGGGTTTCTGACTGCTCTGTTTGACTCACAGAACTGGTATAGGTGACAAAGATGCGCAGAGAATTCTTAAGAAAAGTTGAGATTTACATCAAACCCATACCTCATTTTTGAGCACAAGTCTCAGGAGGTGCTTGGGGTGAGGTAGATGGCAAACTTTAGGACTGGCTGCTTCAGTGCTATACCTTTTTCACTCTGCCAGCTGGTACAATAACTCTGTGAAAAATTTCAGAGAATATTTTGGGTCTGAAAATAAATCCATACTACACTCGCTATTTTAAAAATAACTTCCTATCATTTTTTTCATTGTTTTATATGTGCTTTTCTACACTTCAATAACCCCTCCCCATTCACCACCCCCATGAGTGAGCACATACAGCAGGGCACGCCTGTGCCCAAGCTCTGGGGCCACCAAGAGCCATTGTCTCAGAGCAGAGGTGTGCAACCCAGGACAAGCTGTGCTCCTGTCTCCACATTGCCCAGCGCAGCGGAGGAACCGACATGGTTACGCTGTGCAAAGGAAGCAAATTTTGGGGGAGAGTATCCGACCAAGCTGCAACAAATTTCAGCCGGAGACATGAGGACAGCTCTGCCCTCCCTAAGTATAGCTCCTGAAGAAAGCATCTGGCCTACGGCAGCCAGCAGGCAAAAATATCTGTTTTGAAGTAATCTGGAGGATTCCCAGCCCCACAGGAGCATGTGTCAATCACACAGGTCAGCTGCTCTGGCCAGAGAAGGATTTGTCCCGTAAAGCACTGGGTGGACTTTGCAACGTACAAGAGATTAAGCTGATGGCTCTATCTGTAGGTCCAACCCTGCATAACGAGAACGCCCCAAACTCCTCTCTGCAAAATCCCAGTACCTTTCAGGTCCGCAGTAAAATCCCTACTGGCATCTGTCAAGGTAGGGCTTTGCCATCTCTTGCTGTTTTTCTGACCAACATTTTGATCCAAATTTCTCCTGTTAATCAAGGGGTAGTGCTGTCCGTAAGGCATAAATCTCATCACTTTTTTCCCTCTCCTCTGACCCTACAAAGCCCTCATTATCTAAGGTATGAAATCAGTGAGGAATTGTGCTTTGCAAATCACTTGGCCTAACAAAGAGGTGGTTCCTGACATTACACTTAGAGTTAGGGCTGGTTACCAACTAAAAAGAAAGACTCCTCTCACAAACATAGATGTTATTTTACCAAAGAACTACTCTGTTTATATTTATCTCCTAGTACATACTCGGATTTTTTTTCCTTCTACAAAATGATCAAACTACTGTATTTTAAAGCAAAATTCAAAATGCATTTGAGAACTTACTTTCTTTTACATTCCAACAGGCTTTGCATATGTGTAGAAAGGAATCAAACTATATATACTGCCACTTTCATAGAAAGGCATTATAGTAAGGTTTTACTGAAATGTCCCCCAAACCCACAGAACTTAACGAGAAAAAGCATGTTCATTACGTCTTTTAAATCTTCCCCTAAAAAATACCTATTCTGAATTGTAAGATGCATATGTGTGCATTTGCACATTATATCCTCTTTATTATGTATTGTTTACTATAAATATCTATCAGACAGCTTAAAACAAATAAAAAGATTTTTTTTGTTCTATTAATTTCCATGAGTTTCTGTAGCAATTGCTGTGTAACTATTGATATCATCTCCATTACCTTTTAATGGAACATCTCCAGGAAAGTTAGAACATTAGGAATTTAAATTACTTGCTCTGTGATGCCCAAAATAAAAGGTAAATTGAAACTGCAGAATTTTAAGAATTCATTTTAATACAAGATGTTGTATTTTCTGTTCACATGTGATAAATTAGTGCAAAACAAAGTTAAACCTCTGGAGGAAAAAACATACCATAATGCACGTTTGCCCTCTGCATTTGCTTCTTTCCCTATATCTGTGACCAGTTTATTAAATCTTTTTAATGACAAAAACAAAACAAAAAACAAGCAGACAAAAAAAACACCCAAGCAACTCTTTGGTAGGAAAAAGAGTGACTCCTTTAAAGACGGGCAGAAAAGAGAGGAGGGAAAACACATTATGAAAGCAGAGGTCATCCCAAGAAACCAAGAAAAATAATAAAATAAATAAAAAGAGAAAGCACCAAAAATGTTAGTATTTGAATGATGTGAACTCTGGTAAACGCCAGCATGCAATATGGCAAAAACGAATCAATCAGTTCAGCTTAGTTCAGCCTCTGCAACTGGCCATCTGGCGCGAAATCAACCAAATGTAGCCCTGCATATTCATCTTCATTTTCACAAATACTCAGGAGAATGTCATTCTAGGGCAAAATAAAATTAAATCACCATAATTTTTAAGACATCTTTTCCTCTCGTGCTCTCTGGAGATTAGCGTGTTTATGTGAGACTACTCACTGCTATAGGGTTAGCAGGTAATTTCTAAGGGGGTCCTCTCTCTCATATTAAAAATCACATTTCACACGTTCGGGACACTTAAGCGTAGATTTTGTGGTAAACATTCCTAAGCAAAGATTGCACAGGACGTTAGTGTGGCTACAGGGACAGATTTTTCCCCAGGGGTCACTAGAGAGGCATTCTGCATTTACCTTCCACAGCCGTCCCCGCCACGCACCTGTGTGACCTACTGACGTGGTGGGACTCTGCTAGATAGATCTGAGGGGGAGTCTGGGCACTTAATCCTTAAAGCAGCTAACAAAAAGGGACAGAGGATGCCTAAAGAACGAGGCCAGAACCAAGTCTCAGCTGTGATTAAGACTGTTACTGATTTGGTACACTTTTTGTCTATACAAATCTCAGTGATGAGTGCAGGGTAGAAGAGAATTCAATATGAAAAAGAACAGGAGAGAGAAAATGAGAACGGGTGGTGGACAGAGCATGCATGCATCGCCATCATGTTAAAGTTAGAAGCTACACAACACACAATTCTTTATTCAAGGTAATCCAAAACATTGCCGGTCAGGAGAGATTATTTTGGGCTTTATCTTTTAAGTGCTTGAATTAAACTCTAATCATACTCCATCTAGAAGCCTTATCCTCAAGTTTATTTATTTACTTGATTAGGTTAGATGCTCCCAGAGTGGAGTTAGTTGGTTTGCTTCGGGTTGGGGGTGGGAGGGAGGAGTCTGATTTGGGTTAAAGGTTGTTTGTTGCATTTTTTATTTCTTGCAGCCTTTAAAGTTTATTACCTTTTAAGAGATCAAGTGGAAGTTACCCAAAGTTTGGCTAAGAAATTATTTCCCGAGCATGTCTTCTGGTGCTGATATTTTCTTTGTTAAGTATCATCTTATATAAGAAAAAAAAAAAGGAGTCTTAAGGTGCTTCTGCTGATGCCATCTATTTGCTCCTGTCCTAGAGCTGTCCCACCTCATTTGGTAAGGCATAAACAAATGCCCGGCCTCATTTGAATAAATATGTTAAGCAAATGTTAAACAAGATGCATCAAAAGGCAGTAAATACATTACAACTTCAGGCTGCTAGGACACTCTAGCTCAGCATGGAAACATGTTTCCACTCAGACAGGGAACATAAAATAACTAAGGCCAGTTAATCTACTTCTATCTATCTGTCTTAAGGATTTAAACTAAAGCCCATCACCATAGTATCTGACAGAAATCCTTCCTCATCTATTTACTTATGGTATATACAAAACTGTCAACTCTAAAAATGCCTCCTGTAAAACCTAAATACAGTATACACAATGAAATGTAGTTTTACTGACTGATTTTTTTTTCTGACTGTTTTAAAAAAATTTGCTTTTATTTTGTTCTGTGGTTTTCAATTTTTTTTTTCTTAACTAGAAAAAGCCAGAGTTACATTTGTTCTTTTTTCTTTTGAAAGCTTGATTATATTTAATCAATTAAAACAGGTTTCAGGCACCATGCAACAGCAATTTTATTTTATTTTCACATCTGTCTGAACTTTTATAACCACAAAACAATCATGGTACACAAAACAGAGTACACAGCACACACAAAAAAAAAAACCAAACCCAAACAAAACCACACAAAAATAAACAACCAAACCCCCCCCACACATCCCCAAAAAGACAAATTCTTGGCAAACATTAGACTTAAGAATCTCTTCCAGTCCTCATTTCTATTCAGATATCACTGTGCTCACAAAAATTGTTCTACTTATGATTGTTTATTTTAGTATGTCACCAAAAAAAAAAGTATTTACAAGAAATAAAGTAAGCTGTTACAAAATGTTTTATATTCATTCTTCCATTTTTGCACATCATCATTTTGCTGTTTACATATTGGTATATTAGCAAGATGACAACTATGTTTTTAGACTAAAAACAGCCATTTATAAAGCATGCCACGTAGGATTCGGAATGCCTAATTCTGAAACTGCCTTTGCCAACTATGTGACACCAAATCTATGTTTTATCTTCAGGCATGGAGAGGTTTGAAATAAATATTTTGTGCTGTTGAGAGGGAAAGCTGATGCATCACTTCATAACTTCACGGACAGCCCTTACGCAAACAGTCCTAACTTATCTAACTGGCTACAGCAATGGCTTCAGCAGCTATAAACTGCACTGCCGATCTCATCTTAAGTATCTCAGATTTGACCTTCTACAAGCGAGACAGCTTTCTGCTAAGGATAACTTCCCCTACTAGCTTTTACTTGCTCAATGCTTCACGAAAATAAGAAAGCCAGCTTCTGATTGCTGAACTAAAGCTTAATGTTACATGTTAAATATGTGCCTCTTCTGCTAGCATGCAGCAAGTTTTTGCTTCTTTACATTTTTTTCTAGAAAGAAGAAAGGTTATAAGATATAGAAGAGTGTGTTCTTCCTTCAAGTTCATTTCAGCATAGTGAAAGCATCTATTTGCAGTTATATTTTTCTTGCTTTTTTCTATTGCCTGTAAGCCAGTAAGATCATGTGTAATATACAGCATACAGTATTCTGCAAGGTTGAATGCTAATGCTCTAAGAATACTAGAAACTCACTTAGTCATATATTATAAAGTATGACAAAAAAAGCTGTAGAATAGTTTTTACTGTAATTGTGCCAGCATTTCAATATTTAGTAGCCTTTTCTCCTTTACTAAACATGTGTTTTAACATTCCCAACTTGAGAGAAATAGTAAAATTATTATTCACTCAACATGGTGATAGTAGCTTTCTTTCTTCATAAATATAGCAATTTTAGCTTTATAATTTGTCATCAGTATAATATTGGTTAGGATTTCTAATTACTTACCTCATACACTTTTCAAGAAACTCTTTGAACAGGCTTAACTAAAGGAGCTCATTAAGAGGCAGAGTTTGCAAACCTAACAGAGGAAATTGTAATCCACGCTTTATTAATATTTGGTCTTCAAGTACAACCCTTACCTGTAAGATTCAGCCTTTTAAAATCTGAACATCGAACACGATGAATCAAACATGAAGCTGGATCATGTAGTTTTTAACTCACGTTAGACCCTCATCAACTTTACCGAGAGTGTGGGATGAGAAAGGCCCTCGCCAGGCGCTATAAAGCAGCAAGTGATGAACAGACACGGAGCGGTACCCAGAGGAACCGGGCCCGGTGCCTTTAATGTATTTTTGAGATTGTGATACCAGATAAGCCTATTGAATTTTTTGGCATTTACGTCAAAGACAGCATCACTGACACTGATAGGACGCACATTACTACCTAGGTGCTTTCCTAAAAGAACTTTTCTAAAAGTCTTTCCTGAAAAACCCTTTGTATAAGGGTCTATTTCTAGTGGTTACAGTAGGTAAGATAACCCTCGCCTGACCAAGTATCAGCACTCTTATAAAGTGTTCAAACCAAGGATATAGGCAGTACAGTGAGTTTACTCTTAGGTCTTTGCTACAGCAGCCTGTTAATACTATCACAGATTAGCAAGAGACATGGAAAAACAAAGATAAATTTAAAATAAATCATAAATTACTTCAGTTCTACCATTTCTGAAATTTAAATTGTTACCTATTTCTTATGAGCCATGCCATTTAAAAAATAAATGTTAGTTAAAATAAATATAAAATCCTCACTGATTACACCAAAAGGTGACAAATATTTTGGGGTTCCACACAGTCTTTATTTAACAAGAAGCAGCTGCAAGAAGAAAAAAGACATTTAAAGAAATCAAATAGTCTGAAGTCGGACAAATCAGACAAATTGGTTTGATCACAACACTACAGAAACATTTGAGACATTTTCCCTGAGAGCAACGAAATTTGAAAATTAGGCAGAACAATTCCACTTCATGCTGCCCACCACAAAAGCCTCAAGGATTCATTCCCATATCGCTTACACCGGTGTTATTGTGAAGTAACTCTGCTCAGATGAACAGAAACACTTCAGATTTACATTAGTGTCTTAATGAAGTAAGACTCTGGCCCCGAGATTTAGCTCTTTCATTAGTAATTTATACTCTCATTAGGGATTTATAGAAATGGGAATCTAGGCTCAAATGCTAATTGAGAATTGTCAGTTGTAAATAAGTGCTAACAAGATAAATCTGCTCCTGGTCACATTGAACAGAGACCTGCCTTTTACAAAACGAAACGCTTCCTTTAATATAAAATAAAATCTCAGGTTAGTAGGGTGCAAGTAACTCTGCTGCTCTGACACGTGGCCCCTCGTGAGCAGACCCATGGCTCCTCTCCTCCCCTGCCAG
This sequence comes from Anarhynchus alexandrinus, assembly GCA_008711295.1. Classification (NCBI taxonomy): domain Eukaryota; kingdom Metazoa; phylum Chordata; class Aves; order Charadriiformes; family Charadriidae; genus Anarhynchus; species Anarhynchus alexandrinus. Next base: position 652,096 of record VUYV01000188.1, on the reverse strand, counting down.
CTCTCACACCCAGGCCAGCATCCTCCAACACTCTGTCCTTCGTCCTCTGCAAGGGGTGGACCTGGTCAGGAGTGCGTGTGTGAGATGTGAGCACTCTCTTTACTCCCAGTGAAGCCCCTCTGTGCTCTTGCACCAGGAACAAGCAGAGACAGAGCGAGTCCTGGAAGAGCCCCCTGTGAGCATGTGGGACATCGTGTGTGATCACATGCATGTTGTGCGTGGTCGTGTGGGATGTTGTGCATGGTCATGCAGGAGGAGGACTCACAGCTTGGCCAGGCTGCTGATCACACCAGCCTGAACCCACAGAGAGGTCTTCTCCCTGAGCCAAGCGTAACCCACACCAGCACTTCACACACCAAATCCCACCAGAAAGAAGCCCGAAGAGTGTCAGAGAGGAATCAGAACATACCTAGACAGGTTTCTCATTTGTATGGCCAGGAGACCAGACACAGGTCACCTCAAAACATGCAGCCACTGATCAGTCCAGGCTTAGGTTAAGCCACATTACTGAGGTAAGATTTCAGTCTCTCTATACCCAGTGGATGTGGGTTTCCAAAAGTAACTTGAACTCCACTCTCTTGGTTTAGTTAAGCTTGGGCAGTATGGCTTATGTCACATTTCCAGCTGAATCCTATTTTCATTTTAACCCAAGGCAATATATAAATTACAAGAAAGACGTGTTAACTCCTGGATGGGGCATCTGACTTGTGTAAACCTGCCACAGTAAAACTGAAAATTGGCCTCGGCATCAGAAAATAAAGCCCAGTTTTAATCCTCCTCTCGCTCTACCTTCCCTTGCCCTTCCAAAGCAAAATAAATCCTTCCTCACTCTGGGTATCTTTCACACTGAGATACGATCCCTCATGCAGCCAGAACAAAGTGAATTCCACACATGAGTCTAGTCATCACTGGGAACCGTAACCGACACACAAATTTACAATGGTTGCATATTATTTTCTTTGAAAAGGAATTCAACTTAATCTAGTGAATTGCTGTAGGCAGCTATTAAGAAAAAAAACAAAAACAAAAACAAAACAAACAAACAACCAAAGCAAACAAAACAAAGCATTTTATGTATTTAAGGAAAAAAGAAAAACAAGGAATTGCCAGTTTTGCTTGTTTGTTTGTTTTTAAAAGAGACATCATTCAGTGTTTTCAAAACCCACTAACCAAAAGATAACAAGAGACAGAACATTCTCCAAAAAAAAGTCTCCAGGAATCTCCTTTCAAAAAAGGCACTCACTACCAGCTTTTCAGAAAAAAAAAAAAAAAAAAAGAAGTTTTTCAAAGGGACATGACGAAGTTTGGTAGCAAGAGTCCGTAGTGATGGATGGGCTGTCTGCTCAACATTACGTACCTGTCATCTGAGCTTTCAGATAATCTTCCCCAGTAGCCCCTGCCTTGGTGCAAGGACCCTCAGGCTCTCTCAGCATGCCCCACCATGAGCCAAGGACAATTTCTGGTTTACATTTTACTGGGAGATCACTTGCCAGGGGACACACTGGAACACCTCATGGTATAAACTTTCAGAAGATAAACCTTTTGGTTTTTTCCAGGATGACAGTCTCTTACCATCCTCTTTTATGCCTTTGCGATATCTTAATACATCTTTTTTTCAATTATCATCCTTTCCCTCAAAATAGTTTTCTATTATACTAGTGTACTCCAAGGTCATAGCCTCAAGTACAAAGGAAAAGAAGGAGAAAAGAAACAGAAAGCTGCACTATGCCCCTTCATTGAACACGTTCCTCCAGGAGAAGTGCTCTTCTGCCTTGGCACGGACACAGATACACCAAGGCATTTCTCAACCTGCCTCGACCAGACAGTAAAATGTTAATCTTGGGACATCTTTTTTCAGCCAAAGCCTAAAAGAAAGGGGTAAGAAAGAGAAAAAGAGAGGGAGACACCAACATTCCTTAGCTTAAGTCTGATAACTATTTATATAACCCTTCTAGGTCAACTAGGTACGCTGCTTGCCAGCTTCTCCTTGCTTCCTGAACTAGGGAGCCCTTAGGTTAACAGCCTTTAGACTTTACTATCTCCCAGAGCAGAAAACGTCTTAGAGACAAAAGTAATAGCCAGAGACACTGAACTTCAATCTCACCTCCCCACTGCACTTCTCGTGTGACCTTGACCAAGTTAGCTGGGATGAGGATCTCAAAGGAAGTCAGACACCCAAACTTCACTGATTTCAAGGGGAATCAGATACATACTCTAATGAAGGCACTTTCATGAGTTTCCTAGGATTAACAGACTATTATTCCCATCTTACTCTCCAAGAACAGCAGATTGAAGCTCAGGGACAAAAATTTGGGTGGGTTTTTTTACTTCATTGGGGATGTATTAAAAAAAGACTAATTAAGCACTGAGCCTCCGTGGAAATCAAATCAATAAGAATGAGGCACGGTGAACATGTCTGGGTCTTTGCAAAGCTAATGAACCCATGCCTGCTGCTTGTAACCACCTTGGTACAAAAGTGTATACACCACCTCACTTAGTTCAGTCTTCTTTAAATGCTGCTTTTTCATAATCTTTAAAATTTTTTTAAATTTATTTTTACCTGTCTAAATATTTATCCTATTTCATTCACTTTCCTAGTCTCCTTAATCTTCTTTTCTTTACACCTCAAGTCCCTCTTTCTTTCCACTTACCCCCCAGCAGGGCATACCCTCCCTTTTCTCATGGTGGCTAGCCTCTACGGTCCCCTCTCCAGCTCTCCTGCCTCTCAGCCCTACACTTTGTATATCTACAATTCTCTTCTTTCTCACCTTACCTCTGACGACTGAAAAATAATAGTCCTGGAAAACAGAAGGACAATATTTTTAAATCAATGATTTTAAAACAGATTTGTCTCATTTCTTTGTGCAGTTCCACATATACTTGTGTTTATATATCACCTAACTTTTAAAAAACACCACTATGAGAAAAAAGTCACTGCTACTGCATGCAGTTCTGGGCCCCACAATTTAAGAAGGATGTGAAAGTCCTTGAATGCATCCAGAGGAGGGGAACAAAGCTGGTGAAAGGGCTGGAAGGAATGTCCTGTGAGGAGCAGCTGAGGATTTTGGGCTTGTCTAGTTTGGACAAAAGGAGGCTGAGGGGTAACCTCATGGCTCTCTACAGCTTCCTGAGGAGGGGAAGTGGAGAGGGAGGTGCTGAGCTCTTCTCCCTGGGATCCAGTAATAGGATGCATAGAAATGGTTCAAAGCTGCTCCAGGGGACGTTTAGACTGGACATTAGGAAGCATATCTTTACCGAGAGGGTGATCAAACACTGGAACAGGCTTTCTAGAGAGGTGGTCAATGCCCCAAGCCTGTCAGTGTTTAAGAGGCATTTGGACAATGCCCTTAATAACATGCTTGAACTTTTGGCCAGCCCTGAATTGGTCAGACAGTTAGACTAGATGATTGTTGTAGATCCCTTCCAACTGAAATAGTGTATTCTATACCCTTAAAATCATTTAAGTACATTTCCAAGGGAAGGTCATATTCTAGAAGAGGTAAGTGAACAATGGTCAGGAATAAAATAACCATTTTATTATAATGCTAGTAATTTATTTTATTTTATTGTGAGCACCAGAAAAGAAGTTTCTACAAGCTTTTGACACTGTTTCCCCCAGCATTCTCCTGGAGAAACTGGCTGCTCACAGCTTGTATGGGTGCATGCTTCACTGGGTAAAAAATGGCTAGATGGCTGGACCCCAAGAGTGATGGTGAACGGAGTTAAATCCAGTTGGGGGCTGGTCACAAGTGGTGTTCCCCAGGGCTCAGTATTGGGGCCAGTTCTATTTAATATCTTTATCAATAATAAAGATATCAATGATCAATGACGAGGAGATTGAGTGCACCCTCAGTAAGTTTGCAGCCGACACCAAGTTGGGTAGGAGTGTTGATCTGCTTGAGGGCAGGATGGCTCTACAGAGGGATCTGGACAGGCTGGATTGATGGGCCGAGGCCAATGGTATGAGGTTCAACAAGGCCAAGTGCCGGGTCCTGTGCTTGGGTGGCAACAACCCCATGCAGTGTGACAGGCTTGGGAAAGGGTGGCTGGAAAGCTGCCTGGCAGAAAAAGACCTGAGGGTATTGGTCAACAGCTGGCTGAATATGAGCCGCAATGTGCCCAGGTGGCCAAGAAGGCCAACAGCATCCTGGCTTGTATTAGAAATAGTGTGGCCAACAGGACTAGGGAAGTGATTATACTCAGCACTGGTGACGCCGCACCTCGAGTATGTGTTCAGCTTTGGGGCCCTCACTGCAAGAAACGCATTGAGGTGCTGGAACTTGTCCCGAGGAGGGCAATGAAGCTGGTGAAGGGTCTAGAGCACAAGTCTTACAAGGAGCAGCTAAGGGAACTGGGGTTGCTTAGTCTGGAGAAAAGGAGGCTGAGGGGAGACCTTATCGCTCTCTACAACTACCTGAAAGGAGGTTGTCGTAAGGTGAGTATCAGTCTGTTCTCCCAAGTAACAGAGAAGAGGAAATGGCCTTAAGTTGTGCCAGGGGAGGTTTAGATTAAATATTAGGAAAAATTTCTTCACTGAAAGGGTTATCAAGCATTGGACCAGGCTGCCCAGGGAAGTGGTTGAGTCACCATCCCTGGAGGTATTTAAAAGATGTGTAGATGTAGTGCTGAGAGACATGGTTTAGTGGTAACTTGGCAGTGCTAAGTTAACAGTTGGACTTGATGATCTTAAAGGTCTCTTCCAACCAAAATGATTTTATGATTCTAAGACAACCAGTTTTTTTACCATCCTCAGGTCAAATTGGGCAATCACAAAGATGTACCTGATATTACTGTTATATCACATACATTTTTAAAAATGTAAACATAAGCCTCTGTTCAGGATGGCTATTATTGACTTCAGTCCAAAGAGGGAGTGGTAAAGTTTTCGCAGACTCAGTCCAGATGTCATGTGTGAAAGAAAACACAGTCTCATCCTCGAAGTATAGCAGTGTTAGAGATGCATTGTTTGGAAATGGTGTAAAGAGGCTATGGATGGTTTAGTTTTGTGCAACTGGAATGATGCAAAACCAGAGGAGCTGAAAAGAGCTTAGGGGTGGACCACTCTGAGAAGTCTTTCTGCCTTCAAGACAGCTTGTTTTTCATGGAAGGACATACCTTGATGATAATGCAAATTCTTTCTACAGGTTTTCCATCAATTTGCTTTACAGGGAATGGAAGAGAAAGAAATGTTCACTTACTTCCATTTTTATATCCACGATATATGTAAATAACATATCCAGAACATCTAGATCTCAAAGACGTATCGGGTCCCATCTCTGAGGGAGACCACGGATGTCTCAGAAATCAAAACATTTGCCATATTCCACTGTGAAAAGAGATCAGTCTAATAGCTGAAAGACCAAGAGCTTCAGCCTCTGAGCAATCTCTATATCATACCATCCCTTTCCCATTCCTTCCAGCAATAGCAGCTTATGCTGTAATGTTACTCTGCTGCTGTGATTAGTTCTCCATGGAGCAGGATATGCCAATTATTCATGTGCAGAGCTGGGGAAATTTTCTTCCATGCACAATCCATATGCCAAAAGTGTTGTTTCATCTATGCTGGATTTGGTAAAACCCCCCAAATTATTTTAGTTAGGGGACAAATTTGAGGAAGTGAGAAAATTCAGGAAGAGAGCTACAAGAATGATCATCTCTTTTTAATTCCAATAACAACTCTAGTGATACAGGCACCCTCCTGTGAGACTTGCGTACAGACTTCTCTCTCCTACCTACCAGCACAGTGCCCTAACCATGATGCTATCAAAATTTGGCAAGGAATCAGAGAAAGACCTATTCCTCAGTGATGTTGTTCGACTTGGTATAAATAACTAAGCATTCAGTGCAGCAGAGGCTCACTTCTGAGGTGAGCATCCTCAGCTCCACACTAGAACTATCCACATCTGCTGGTCACAAATTCTCAATTGGGATTTCAGTATTAGATGAAAAACAGAGCCAAGCTGAAGGCTTTTTTTTTTTCAAAGCTCTGCCCCAACTCAGCAGAGAGTGGGTTGGAGCCTGTCACTTGTGTTTTCAGGAACCACTCAATCTTATGCTTTTGCACTGAAGCTGGATGCAAATTCTGCATGTTGTCCCCTGAATTTGCTGTATTTGTTGGAAGGTCTGCAATACCTTTAAATGAATATACACATGGAGAACTTGTGCACGCAGGAAGTCATGAACCACAGTTTAGGAGTCTGGGATAAGTACAGTAGCTGGATAACAGCTTAAAAATAAAAAAAAAAATAAATAACCAATAGAAAAACTATGTTGGCAACTGAATTATCATCTTTAGGTCTGTGTTAAATTCCACTTAAAAGGGGGAAAAATTACATCTCTTAGAACTATTGCTTTAGAGGATTCTCAGAAAAGGCGACAATGTTGCACCACTTACTCTCAAGTCATGTTTTAAAAATCTCCCTACTGCCATAAGAGGACCTCCTGGTGCAGCTCAATTTGAGCTCTCAGTGTGACACAGTGACTGAAAGGATCCCTGGGTCTATAAGGAGGGGGAACAGCAGTAGAAGTAGACAAAGCATTAGTACGAGGCTTCTGGTGTACACTGTTAACCAGATCGTTACTGGAATCCGTCTTGGGCTGTGGTATCCATGTTTGAAAGGGTATACTAGAGCAAACCTACTGCACAAAAGGAGGCTCACTCCATTGAGATTATCCAGTGACATGACAGAGGTAATTTAACCTACAAAGTCTATATATGGACTTATACAGCTGCTCAACTCCACATATGTCCACATATGGATACTTAACTCCTCCTGAAACTACCATTGTCTAAAAAATGGGCTCCATTCTGTAGGATGGATACAGGGATTTCAGGGTGAGAATCTGCACTGTGTCATGTGAGGTTCTAAAGCATGACCATAGTGATGCCTTCTGCATGAAAGAGTATGATTTTTAACGCAAGATTACTCTGTGAAGCACCCAACCACAGATTCAGGAATATAGGTAACTCTCATATTGTGTCAGCCTGTATAGCAGGTGAATGCTGTTTGATCCCTGGCACCTCCTGTCCTGCAGAAGCCATTTGCAGGCACACTGAGCTCAGTTCACATTTTCTGGCCTTGGGAAGAAGCAGGAGATGCTGCTTCCTAAGAGATTTTCATCCCTGCACTGCTTGGCAGATTTTAGGCTTGTACAACTGCCTTGGGCCCATACTAAAACCTGCAATCTCATAGTGTAGCCATTTCCAGAAATGCCTTTCATTCAGTATCTAGTTTCTCTCCATCTTCAAACACTTCTCACCTTCCCATGATATTTCTCAGGATATGACAGAAGATGGTAAGTTCCTTTCCTCAACCTTAGACCCTGCGTTTAACCATCCCTACAAGACCCCATTTCTACCAGTAGCCACACCTGCCAATCACCACCATTTCCATAGCAATACTCACTGGGGAAGTATCAGTTGATCACAGTAAATACAGTCCCTTTGTTCAGAAGGTGGGATTAATCTCAATTAGTCAACAACACTGTATTTATCAGTTCAGTGTTTGTCACTTTAAACCTCAACTTTTACCCACAGTTAACACCAGGCAGTCCTTGAGGTGGGAGAGTTGCCCCAGTTTGGTGTCATTCTGTTACCTACCACTGGACACTGTGGAGCCTTGACGCTTTTTACATTGTCATATTAACTGTCTTAAACCATACCAAGTTACCACAGCTGGATTATCAACGTCCTCTTTTTGATGTAGTATGACTACAATGAAGTTAAAAATAGTATTACTGTAGAATGCAGTCATTAGCACTCACCTAGACCATGCAACAAAATAGTACTTGGTATCTAGATCTTAATAGCGTAAAAAAAATTATAACTAGAGCTCACCTTAAAATAAACTAGGTGTTTGAAAATACTGCAGGGACTATTCACTCGATTAGCTCCCATTTAAAGTCAGTATGACTTCTTGTATGGAATAAAGCAAGCCCATTTACCCAAGGTATCGTATGGGGATACATAACTGCAGGACATTCAAAAATCAGCCTTGTTAGTATCAATGTGGAGCCTTCATTTCCTTTTCTGATGCTGTCTCTTTTAGTTTCTCCTTTTGAGAAACCATTTCCCATTTAAACGAATAAAATTATTAATACAATTTATTCCACCATGAAGTATAATATGTACCTCAGGGAAAAGATAATTAGAGAAGAAACCTACCTCACAGAGTTTGCGGTCTACAATGGTTTCCTCTCATAAAAATATTAACGTCTTGTACACATTTACAGCCTGCTTCTGAGAGCTGCTGAATGGACCTGTTAATGCAATGGCAAAGGGTTTTTAACTAAGGCAGAATCAGGGTAAAAAAATCTTCCACCGTAGTTAGGCCAGACCTATCCCTTTGTCTGATATGGTCATCTTCAGGAAATGTATGGGCTTACATAAGTAAACATTGTCTTCTTTTGCCTGTATTCAAACATCTACCTATGTAATGGTCTATCTATAGACGATTACTTATGATTAGTCCTAACAGCACGACTGCACAAGCAAGACTATCAGGAAGGTTCCTTCTTCACTGGCCTGTAATTTGTCCACTTCTTTCATGCAGAAGAGATAGAATTTATCCAACTGATTTCAACTTTAACAAGTTTATGCTAAATAACATGTCTGAATAACAAAAAAAAAAAAATTACAAGTAGGAGGTTTAGGAAAAAAGGAGTGTATTTTTGATCACAGACCATTTAAACACCACATAATGTATATTTTACACTAAGTGACTAGGTAAATATTATCACTTGAAGTAAAGTTTTCAGGCCTGTTTCTAATGTTATTTATTGAACTTGTTAAATAATATATCATCCCAAAAGAGAAGCAAAGAGCAAAGCCTTATTCTGGCAAATCTACATTTTAAGGCAGATATAACACCTCAACTAGATATAGCTCTTATACGTGATGGTTGTAACCTCTTCCCTTTGTGTCTCATAGGACCAAACACCAGGCTGACCAATGCTAATTCCAGCTAAATGTCCCCTGGTAGGGCAGGTGGAGTGCAGACAGTCATGCTGAGAGGAGGGCTGGCTCTCCAGCTTTCAATACTCAGCGCACAACCGCTGTGCAAGTTATTTTAGCGAGAGCCCCATAACTTTCAAAACAGTGTGAGAGATGGTTGCCCTGCTCAATATTGCTGGTGGGATACTTGTGCAGACCTCAGGCACGCAACACCAGAACCAGGCGCTTCTGTCATGCTGTAACTGGGCTTGGGCTTCCCTTTATCGAGCTCCTCTCAGCCCTCCTGATGGTGTCTGTCGGCTCTCAGAACTGGGGGAAAGCTACAGCTCATACCACAGTTGAAGTCAAAGATTAAACCCTTCAGATAGCCACGCTCCCCTGTGATAGCTCACACAAACAATCCTGTTCCTGCCCTGTGACCTGACCTTCCCTGGCATCCCATGGTACCCTAGATGCTAAAGTCTGGCGAAATCGTGGCTTGTAGCATGTTCTATTTCTTCAAACTATAGACCATGCAGCCCCTCTTTCTACCAAGCTTTCCCCTTGTCAGACTACCCACATGGGTCAAGGATTTTAAAAAAAAGAACCTCAGAACCAAACATCTGAACCAAATTCTTCTCCTGCCAGGCAGGTCTTCCAACCTCCTTCCCTCGGCTAAAAAAGAGAGAATACTCACTTATCCATGTCAACTCAGCATCTGACTATTAGCTAATTAACCTTTGTATTTGTAAGATTCTAGAAAATTATAGAAGAGAATGCGTGGGAAGACAGAGGATAATTTGAAAGAAATAATTTATATAGGTAAAATAAATGTGACAGAGAATGATATTCAGTGCAGTAAGGCAAGAACAGAGAAAAAAAGTGAAATTAGGTACAGGATATAGTCGAGGATGTTATCCCAGAGAGGGGTACTGAAGAATAGACTCCTACTTTTCAGTAGGAGTAAATATCAGGAATTTATAGCAAGAACACAGGAAAAGCCCACATCATTCTTAAACTTCTAGGGATTTTCATAGTGTTATCTTTTAAATGTAACAGTGGTGGTTTGGACCTTTGACAAAGAACTGGTTTTGAACCTGACTAATCTGAAAGCAAAATTTAAAACTCATCCCAACCATTCACAGAAATGTTAAAAAATGCCCATCCACCCTCTCACTGTGATCCTCTTGTCGAAAGTCAGGTTACCAACCCAAGGGATAGAAGCACAACAGAGATATGAACTCTGAAACCAGTATTTTTAGAGGTGAGTAGGTGTCTGGGGTTGATAATATAAAGCTGGGTGTCTTTGCAAAGACAAGGGAACTGATATCGTTATACCTACAAACTATTTCAAATCACAGCAGAGTATTAATTTCCTAACCTTGCATCTTCTGCTGTTTCCAGCTTGGCTGCTTCTCTGAATTTGCCTCTGGGAATTAAGAGTACTGTCCTAAGCAGTGGTCCCAGGCCTCCTTACAGAAACTTGCTCTACTGTAAAGTATGCACATAAAGTTTTTTACCTAGAGATCAAAAAACTTTTGGGTAACTATCATTTGGCACAAAGACCTTACTGGCTGCCTTTAAAAGGGAAGAGAGGGGAGGAAAGGTCCATAAAATTCGGAGGGTGTTGAATAGGCTGGATATTACTAAAAAGCAGTTCATTTCAAATTTCAGTTAACTTGACTTCATTAAATTAGATGTTTTGCAACAGCACTGCGTATCTTCCTTCATATATACCATCATCACTGTTATCTGGTGTTTCCCCAGTAAGTATCTCAAGGCACCCAAGAAAGCCATTAATGGACATGCAATAGATCACATTGTCTCTCTCAATAGAAACACAAAAAATGATTCTTAGGGCATATAACAAATACTGATCCTCGATAAGCATAAAACCAATGCAAGGTTCATCATACAAAGCACTAATTCCTAAAAGCTACTTTATTCGTTCCTGTGAGTGATGGGATTCATCAATTCACAGAATTGTGTCCCACTAAAAAACATTAAATCTTCATTCAAATAAACTGAAGTCATTAAAATCAGCTTGTCCATCAAAAAGTTCATGCTTTGACATAAAAATCATTTACTTTTCAGAAATATTTAAATTTAAAAAAAATACCAATAAAAATTACAGATTCAGAGAGAACTACCAGACTGAAGCTCTACACTGGAAACCTCAGCTCATATACTCCTACTAAATTCCACTGCTAAAAGGGCAAGTGAGTAATAAAAAATTAAAGTCTTGTCGTTTAACCTTTCATCTAATATGGATACTTACATGCTTTGTTTTAAATGGGGGGGAAGTATACAACAGAGCAGAATTCAGCATCTTCCATTTCCACCCCATCACAGTGTACTGATACCTTACTTTGCCGGTAGACATAGAATACTCAGTTGTCAAGAAAATAAAATAGATGTGACCATTTAAATGTACTGAAATGCAATATAAATTAATTGAGTTATGTGTATGCTTCATCTTCAAACTGTAATCTCATCTAAGAATCGCCACCACACACATAAAAGCAAGAAATCAGGAAGGAATGGCATGATGAAAAGGTTTTATTGGGTTTGGTTTAAATGGTGGTACTGTCATGAGAAAGAGGCAACTTATGCAGACTGCTGCACATGAGCTTTAATTAAGACAGAACACTGTAGAAAGACAAGCAAGACATAGGATATATAAAACTAATAGGGACAAAAAAGCCATCACAGGATATTTTATTTTATATTTGGAAGGCCTGTTTTTATGTCCTTCCACTTATATAGTTGTGCAAATAACAAGCAGAACTGTCAAACGGAAACCATGAGTTATAAATACTAGCAAAACTTTCCAAAATATCTCTGCTAATCGACAAATCTGTTATAACTGCAGAAGGAGAAAAATCTGCCTGTCTTGCTCTCCTGGAAGCGAAGGACTCCAGTGCATGCAGACTCCCGCTTCCACTTCTGCAAAACAGTGGGGTAGAACCTAGCAACGATCTAGATTTTCATATTTTGTGGCTTGAACCTCCATGGACAGCAGTTTGTGTTAGATCTAGAAAGCCTATGAGCAGCACAGCTTATTCCTGAGCTTTGACCGCCAGTCCTTTCTCTTTCAATCATTTGCATGAGCACAGTTGTGTCACGTCCTTGTTACAGAAATCTCACCTCTGCCAATTTTTATATACTTTCGTGGTATTTCAGTAAACCACGGTAAACAGGTAAGAGCAGAAAAGTAAGACAGTTTTTCTCAGATTTTTTTAAGTCTGCATCTTCAAAGGTGTTTGGTCACTCTAAATGCGTGAACAAAGCTGGTTGGTAGGGGGCTTAAGCACTGACGCCCAGTTTTTGGTTTTTAAATGTATATCGGACTACTAACAAACTTCAGTTTTTTCTTGTAGGTCATCTGACACCCATATCAGACTCTCTTTGATAACACTATATAATTTCTTTCTGTGGAGCAGGCGGGGAACACCTCCAACCTCAACACCATTCTTGGAGATCTACTGAGCAGGAGGCAGAGCATCACTAATGTGGTCAAAGATACCTATCACAATATTTTTATGCACACACTACAACAACTGTGATCATCTATAATTAAAAACAGTTTCAGCATCTTTTTATGTTAGAGTAAGGGATAGTGGCAGCAAATTCACATGATACTGCTTTTACCTTTGCAGGTGGGCAGTGTCAACTGGCAGCTACCAAAATCCACCATCATAAACAAAAATAATTCTTGATGATACTTTATATACACACACACAAAAAAAAAAAAAACTCAGACAACTATTTTAAAGTTAACATTTCCAGTTCTGCAGGAAGATTACACAAGACTAAGCAGATCAACATGCAATAATACTACCATGAACTAAAATTAAGAATGCCAAAGAGACACTAATTCCTGAACCCGTAACTTTCCAAAGCATTGATGTTTTCATATGAGGTATTCAATGCTTGATCTTTCCTGCAGGTGTTTTTTATTTGTAAATTTGAATAAAATGCGAAGAAACAAGCTCCCCTCTTTCTCTATGTTTTCCTCCCCAAGACAGAGTGAAAGTCTAACCACGTATTTTGGGCAGCATTACAAAAGAGGAGACTGTAGCGTGAAGGCCGGGGAGGAAATGACCCTTGCTGAAGTGTGCATGCTTTGACTGGGTTAAGAAAAAAGAAGCGGCAGCAACTGAAAAGCTGTTTGTGAAAACAGATGAAGACTAGACTAAATTAATCTCACCCTTTTTTTTTTCCCTTACATGCACATCCTCTGTGTTTACCAAGGACCTCCTCATTAAACTCACTACTTAGATGTCTTCATACCCAAAGCCAATTGCAATAATAACAAGAACTTGCATTTATCCAATAAAAACCATGAACAGTGCTGAATATTTTTGCACGCCATCTACCGGTAATATTTTTTCCCCAAGCCATGACACCTATCATTAAAAAAACACTTTTGTTGTGAAAGACGTAGTTGAGCAATTTCAACCTTGCATGGAGTTCAAGTTTTTGCAGCCAAGCTTGAGCAGTTCTTGCCTGCAGCAGGCTGAATTCAGCTGTATAGATTATCAATTTTGATGTGTTTAAGCATCCAGGCATCAGGCGCATGAGCAGCAGCTTCCTTCCCAAACCCCTGCTCCTGCCACTGCAAGGAGTTACTGCCTCCATCCCTCCACTCCTCTGCGACGCTCAGCCATCGATACACAACCTCGGTCCCAACACGTCAGCCACAAACCTTATTCTCACCAGCATCCTCTCCTCGGATTTCCACAGTCCTTTAGTGAGGATCTGTGAACAAATTCACGTCCCTACACAAACAACCCACACACACAGAATTACAGAGGCTTTTTAAAGCCTTTTGAATAGTTATTTGATCTCTCCGAGCTAGAAGACTTCATAATAATTCCAGGCCCTTTCCTTAGCTTCTTAATGCTGCCAGCTCTCCCACTTCCATGAGCCACTGTTTCATAAAGCCCCAGCTGCTGCAATCAAGATATCTGCAAGGAAAGCTCAAATCTTGTTTTTAAAGTGAATTTCCAGCCTTTGCAGATGAAAAGTCTGAAAGCACTAGGCCCCCAGGCTCAAAAACAGGCAAACAAGCCCTAAACCTATTATTAAAAGAATAATCAAAGCCTTGGAAAGAATGACTCATTAGTTTCGAATTCTTTAGATACATAATATTAATTTTTGGTGAACACTTCACCACTCAAATTCCACCTTAAAAAAAAAAAGTTATAAAAACATCTTTCAAACTGACCAACAGATTCAGCCCTTTACTCCCTGCCTCTCATCCCAGCAGGCCTTCAGCTCACCAGCTACTGAGACTGCAGGTCCCAAACTCCTGGTCTACAAGGAGCTGAGACCTTCCAGCAGGTAGGCTGGCTTCAGCCTGCTCTTAAGTGGAACCACATGTTGCAGGCCTTTGAGATAAATGCCTTTATTAAAACATGGGACAAAATCTCCATGAAGGTCCAATGTTGCTCTGCAGAACAGGGGGAGAAACATGCGGTGTGAGTAAGAGTGAAGGTGCATTGAGCCTGCGCGCGTCAGGTTTTGTTGCATCCCACACGGCTCTGCATATTCTGCCTTCTCACCTAATTGAAAGGGCATTTACACCCAACAAAGCATGGTATACCTCTGCCACAGTTTTAACTGATTATTCTATACCTGTCTTCTCCAAAAACACCTTCAGTCATAGTAAGATTACAATTTCTGGAGTGGACAAATAAGCAAGTCCCTCAGGAGGTAAACTCACATGTTCTTTTTCTCTATATTTAAATATAACACACTTCCTACTGAATGAATATAACCTTTGTATTTAGTGTCAAGGACCAGACTTACTAAACTAAACACACAGATGTTTATACACATCCAAGTTACAGACCCAAAAACCAACATATCTGTATGCAAGATCTTTTTTTCATCAGTCTATAGTGATACATATGTGCAAACAAATGTAAAAGGTGTAGCTCTTCGGGAGTATGTCAGACAGATTTGTACATGTGTACTAGGCTAAAATTTGGCTTTTCCCTGCCAGATTTTCGTGAACTCTTATTATAAAACCTCGATCTACATATTTTGAATTGTAATCAAACCTTCCCTGAAATAAGTTGGCTGGAAAACCTTTAGCAAGTGGAGTGGATACAATTCACATATGAGTAAAGCAGTCTTCACTGGATCAGGGATAATTTATGAGAAGAGCATCCAAATTCCCGTAGATAGCTAGAACAGTTACTGTAAAATAAGCCATTTTTAACCTAGGATGTACTGTACAGACAAGGCAATATTTTATAAAACTTTCTGCCTTAAAATATCAATGTAAATAAATATGAAACTATTTTAAAACCACAGATGTTGTGTAAACACACAGGAAGAACATCATCTGTTTCCTGAGTACTTTAGAGTAGCTACCTCAAACTTCTCTTATCTCTTAAACCCACCTCCAGCTCTACACTGGCCCTTCAGCCTGGCACATATATTCCATGGACAGAGTGCTGGTGTCCTCTCCCTTCTGGTCTTCACCGCCTTAACCCGCACTCCTGCCTGCAATCGATACCCTCCGCTTCCCATCTTCGCCCGCCTCACATGCCTCACTTGTCCCCAGTGGCTTGTGTTTGCCTCTCTTGGCTGAAGCTGCAAACTCACATGTGCAGAAATGACAGTGTTTTTAAAGCACGGTGTAAAGATGGTGCATTATACTAAAGATAGATTTGAGCATCCTTCCTCACTCTGAGTGCTATCTCATTCTTCCAATAGCCCCATTCAGTTCTGTGGGCCAAATTTTGTTGCTCCCTTTGTCATGTAGAGCAGTATCTCAGCCTTTGAATAGTGCCACTGATTTAAATGGGACTTATTCACACAATCAGCCATTAGTAAGAATGGAAAAGGAAGCTGACATTACATAGTAACATTTCTAATATATGTCTATTGATGGCACAGAACAACCTACTAATGATGAAACCTTTGCAAAAATGTAACTGCCATTGCTATTTCTTTTTTGACAAACTAGAAAAATCCTCGTTTCTCTGAAGGAGTTTTAAAGGATATCATCCAAAGTATATTATAGTGATGCAGTGAATGCTTGGAATAGAACAAACCTATGCATCTGTTTTTACATTACAGTGTAGCAGAAATGGTGCATTATCTAAAAGAAGAAATAAATTATCTATAACTGTTTAACACCAACAATCCACCCATTCACAAAACAAAGCTATGATGAAGAAGAACACAAATAAATAAATACGCACGTAGCTCACCAAATCCACAAACAGGTGGAAATAAAATTTAGCTGGCTGAAAATGCATTTCTGTGCATTTTATCCAACATTCTAAGGTAATCATACGTTAGCATCATTAATTTTCAGTACACAGAAGCGTGAAGCCACTGAGCATCCTGAAGAGCAAGAACTGAAGGGTAAGGCCTCGAAACATAAAGGAACTTAACATGTGAAATGGTCAGATTTGTTGAATTAATGCATGCCCTGTGTTGCAGACCAAACCAAAGTCCTAAAATAAAAGAGCTCCTTTAAGCAAGCTCCAGTGAAAGGAATAAATCTGTTAAAAATAACATTGCAGGTGCCACAATATTATTGTGTATACGTTGCTGCTGTATTTTTAATAGTCACTCATTCCTTTGGAGAGCAACTTGTAAAAGAATTATTCATTCTCTCTGTGCATACATTTTGAGAATAATTCACTGTACTTTTCCAAATTATTTTCAAAGTGTACACACACAGGAAAGGATACAAAACTTTTCCCAGGCTACATTTGAAAGCTTGTCAGCACTCAGAGTTAAGGCCTTTAATCCCAGGCTTTAAATAATTTAGGTAACACTTGATTACTCCATTGCTGGAACGTCAAGCTCTGCAAAATCTGAGTAACACAATATTTGAGGGGAAAAGAGAGAATGCTTTCCTATAAGCACTTAAGTAAAATACATTTCCTGCGACCAAAACATGAACTGCAGCCTGGTGTTTGCAATGCAAACTGTGCTAACGCACCACTGAGGCTACTCCCCAAATAAGACTTTATTCTGGTTTCCACTAACAAAACCCTTTAGTGAGGAGTTCTATGGTGTACTAGTCGCAGTTTACGTGCTACAAAGTACGATATTCAGAGGACTTAAGGAACAGCTTTTCCTTAGGTTCATACTATTTAGTGATATAGCCTAGCTAAAATGTGCACATCGACTTCAGACAAACAAAAAAGCCCCCCACCCCCCGCCCCAACACACGCGCACGCACGCACACGATTTAGTCAGCAAAAAAAAAAAATTAAAATAAGTTTTTACCTTTCTTGTGGACTAATTTTTTTTTCTTGAGAGAACAATTTCATTTTCTCAGGTAATCCACAGGGGATTCAGTATTTGCTGCCTCTATGCATTTGTTAAATAAAAAAAAAAAAATAGTACAAATTGCTTTGTTCTCTGAGGTACATCTGTACCTGTACTGTTAGCAAAGTCTGAACTACCTCGATTTTTCAGTCATGTTCTCCACTCAAAAAATAGTTCTAGCCAACAGACTAAACTTCTCTGTACAAAGTTATTTAGATAATTTTCAGGGGGTAAGAGGCATGAACATCATAATGTGGGCTGTGTGACAATCTATGCATATTTCATTACACAGAAACACCAACTTAAGAATAATTAAACATCCTAAAAAATTATCAGAAAGCAACAAAAAAGAAAAAAAAGCCTCCCCCTGCGAATTAAATTATCACTTATTAGTTCCTTTAAGATCCCTTTTCACCGCTGCCTTTGAATCCTTTCTTGCACAGAGGAATACAAAGTTTTTCTCTTAAATCTATCAGTTCCTTTTCACTCCAAAGCTCACCGTTTAGCCCTCTGCAATATATAGCGCTAGAAAATCAGGACTAACAACAACAAGCCCACGATTGCCCTCAGCAGAGTCAATAAATGGCACATTTGACTCCCTCTCATACCATTTTGAACCAAGTCCTCACACAACTCCTGCCCTGACACCTCATCCATCAGCTCTTAAAGCACAAGAGCAGCGCCCCACAAGCAAACCTCTTCTCTCCTACGCCATCTCCAGAGTTGAGGCCCAGATGAGAAACAGCCTTATCTTCCAATATAGCAAGGATACATACACCTCTAAGATCAAACCTTGGCAATTTGACCTAAAGCCATCCTTACTTGCAAAACAAAGTCTCCATCATCTTCAGAGCAAGAAGGAAAGAGAGTGAGAGGGAAAACAGGGGTGGGGGTAGGGGGGAAAGTCCAGTCCTCTCTGACCTGATTGGAAACTTTGTTGTGGCAAAAAGAAAAAAAAAAAGAAAAAAAATCTCTTTGGCCAGTTGAGAAAGTGCCTATGGTTGCTCTTGTATTGGGAGGGTCTGTTCAGGGTTTCTCAATCTTCTTTTCTCTCTCTCTCCCCTCTCTTTCTCCCCTTCTCTTGTTTCAAAAGGGGCCTCTGGTCAGCGCTGATTAATAAGTGTTTTTTGTTGTGAAGTGTTGAATAATAGAAGATGGCCGGTGACCCAGGAAAGACTAAACCTTGTGCTACTTTATTGTGGCAAGCTGAGAAAGGGGCTTTAGGACAGAGACCCCAAGCACTGACCCGCACACATCCTGCGGATTCCCTATTCATTCTCACAGCCTTCCAGTCGCCCAGAGCTCCCATTGTTTGCCAAGCAACAATGGAGATTTTGCACAGAAAGTAAAGCTCTTTTCAGATTCCTCCCTGATGTTTTGCATTTGGGGAAACAACCATCCTTAACATATTTTTTTTCCCCCTTAAACTGCATTTCATGAAAACTCCTAGGATTTGGGCTTTTATTCTCATCGCTCAAGACTTTCTATATAAACCCAAGAAAACCAACATTTTCTCTTAATAAATACTTTCTTTTTTTTTTTTAATTACACAATACTTTTTTCCTGGGGAGCTGCTTCCTTAGTGATTTAAGTGGAAAAAAAATGAGGTTTCTTTTCTTTTATTTCTTAGCATATCACTGTGCTTTAATGCACACTACATATCGCTGCAGTTCCTAAAAATAACTGTATTCAAGCATCCTCTTTTTTTGAGTGGGAGCCAACTGGAGAGTGCTGCTCCTTTCCAAAAAAAAAAAAAAAAAAAAGGAAAAAAAAGTAGAAGATTGAAATCTCTTGGTTTATTTCTGCCCTGATTAGGCAAGCCTGGCTTTTATCTCCTCGCAGGCTGGCCCCTTCCCCACGCTCCAAACAAAGAGTTCATCTGCAGCCACCAAGGAGGGCAAATGCCACTCCATAGACTTGCTCTGATTTACCTGTAGGGCCCAAGCCGCATTTCTCATTCTAACCTAGGCATTTATTTGTGCTCTAACCATGTGGATAAATAACTCTTGCTGCTGTTGAGCTTTTGGGTAGGAACACGGCTAGATGGATCAGAGGCCTCAGGATCGCAGTTTTGTTTAATTGCTTTCTCCGGCCTGTTATACACGGATTGCCATTCCTCTATGGCATCCACTTACACATGTCACCAAGCAGCTAAGAGGTTTGGGTGTTTGGTTGTGCCTTGTGTTTGTGGGGTTTGTGTCTTGTGAATTTACTAGGCTTAAAAAAAAAAAAAGAAAGAAAAAGAGCAGGAGGAGGTTGCAATCAATAGGACAAATTCCTGTTAAATTGCTAAGAATGGGATTTCTTCCCCCTCAGTTATTTGAATTTATAACTGACTGAACATTTTTATCAGGACCATTGCTTTCTCTTGGTGTTTACACCTGCACAGGGAGGTCTAGAAATCCACCCTTTGGAGGTGAGGGAGAAAAGACCAGTCTGTCAGAGAAACCTTTAACAACTGAAGGGGGAACAACAGTCTTTATTAAGGATATTGGGTAGCAGAATTACCTTGGCGGGGGCGGGAGGCGTTGTAAAACATCCATTTGCAAAGGCTTTCAGGCTGAAACCCTTTCATCGGGTGGCGAGGGGAGGGGGAGGCAGGGCGGGGGCTCGCAAAACCCCCAGCTATCTCCATTTGTCAGCGCCACAGAGGAGGGGTCGTAAAGCCAGCGGTGCGGAGGGGTGGGCTGCCCGGTGGTCCGCCAGCCCCGCAAGCACAGGGGCTCTGTTCCAAAGCGGGACGCGGCTACAAGTGCAATGAGCGCGGGCGGGCTCGGCCCCGGGCCGGGGCGGTGCAGCGCTGGGGTCCCCAGCCTTTCACTTTCATGCCCACCACATCCACTTAAAACGTTAGGAAGGGGAGAAAAAGGATTTGGGGGGGGCAGGGGGGAGGCAAGCGCCCTGATGTATTGTTCCCCTGCCGAATTGATATGCTAATTCCCCTTGTGAGGGCATCACAAAGAACACCTTGCACTTCTGAAAGACTTTTGTGTCCTGGCCGGAGAAGTTTATTATCAACTAATTAGCAACAACTTCTAGCAATGAGTTGGGTTACATTTTCATAAGCTTTGAACAAACATCCTGAGCTGCGTTGTGTCAGGATGATGGGCTTGCTAAGGAAAATAGAGTCCTAAATCAGGGAATGAGCTTTAATAATTAGCGCCTGCTATATATGGAGCCTCTGTCGACGTAGGTCTTCTTCCGAGGCGTTTGATTCACGGTGCTTCCAGGCTTGCAAAGGACCATGACAAGCGTTCTACAAAACAAAATCTTACTCAGGGATGACTAGCCATTTTTTTTTCCCTCATATTAAGGCTCTTTTCTTGCAACCGAAGAGCATTTTAGACTACCCCGATAATGCACCGAGGATAATCAGTATATGAAGCACCTCAATACAATTAAGCACTTTCATATTAAAGATTATTTAGAGAGACTTGTTATAGGCAGTCTAGCATTTCAAATGTAAAAGTCGTCTGGGAAAATGGAAAGTTATATTTGAAATGACAAAAAGAAAACACCTTTAGGTGTCACAAGGTTTGGGGGTTTGTTGGTTTATTTTTAATCCCGTGTTACTGACGTTACGGTCTTTCCAAAGAAGGAGGAACTGGTCTCAGGAAAAGGTTAGCTCAGTCCTCTTTCTGTAGGCTGCTTGTATCTTTGGAAGCAAAAGGGTATGCTCTTTCCTTGGTTAAAGTGAAGCTAGGAAAAAACAAAAGGACTTTATTTTTATCACTGTAGTAAACGTTAGTTATTTTCTTCTTGGCTTTATGCAGTCAGAATAGAGCATAAACAATCCTCTGAATCTAAGGACGTTCTAAGCTTTACTGATAATTCGTATTGACTGGAAACAGCATACTTACAGCTTCACATTATATTGTGGGCTTTTGGCTTTTGAGGTATGGGATGTGGCGGGGGAGGTGGGGTGTCATATTGCAGCTCAAATTAGGACTGGATTGATTTTGCAGTTTATACGTGGATGTCCAGCGTGGCCTTCCCGAACCTGCCCTGGTCCTGAGGAGAGCTCTGAGGAAGCTGCGAGCCTTGGGCCCGTTCAAATACAGTGATTATTGGGATGTAGAAGAAAACGGCTCGGCCGTGGCCGCTTTTGCAATTCACCTTATCCTTTGCTATTCAATTCATTTAATGGGTAAACACACTCTCCATCACTCGGTCTCTTTCTGTCCCCTTCTCCAAGCTATTTCATTTGTTTAAAATCCTAAAAGGTGGTATAAGGTCTTATTGAAACCCAGTAACGTAAGGGGTGGGAGTGGATTAGATTCCTTCATTTCCTTTCGGTAATCCTAAATGCAGCTATCTCTGGTTCCTTAATCTCCTCTAGAGTCGGATTACCACCCATTTGAGCGAGTGCAGCTGGAATTAGGAGATGACAAGGATGCAAAGAAAGTGCCAAGAACTCCTGAGGTGACCGAGATGTCGGGGTGGCCCCGGCCCCCCGCAGCCCCCCTGGGGTCCCCCAAGGGCCCCCGGCCTCCCGGGCGGCGGAGCGGGGCGGCGGGGGGCGGCCCTGGGCCCGGGGGTGCCCACCGGGCCCGGGCGGGGACCTGCCTTTCTTCTCGCTGGAGCTCCACATCGGCAAGGGCCACCGCTGGGTCGCTTTGGCGCTTCATTTGCCTCATGACAGGCTGATGCCAGCCCCGCGGGTTGCAGCCTTTGACATGGCCAGGCTAGACACACTCTGTCATACACAAATACATGTGTGTGTATATATATATAGGTATATAAATAAATTTTGTATATACGTATGTATACGTGTGTGTGTATATACACTCACATGGATGTTCCTGTACCAGCTAGAAGAAAGAATCGACATAAAATAGCCGCTGAAGCATAGAGCGAGTACAACCGTGTTTACGCCTTTCTCTGTCCGCCTGGAAAAAGTAACCCCACACGAAAACACATGTATGTGTGTGCGGTTACTTTTTAAAACAATCCCTCATATTTGATTGAAATGGAATATGCCACCGTGTATATTTAAGATTAAAGCTTTATTTTGAAAGGCCTGTAATCCTTTCAAGGAGATTTTGTTGATATAAGACTTCATTGGAAAGTAATTGTGGATTGTACAGCTCTGACCTTTGCAGGAAGCAGGGTGCGGGTCTGCACAGCTCAGAAATACTGTGCATCAATTTCTTGTGAAGCCCCTGCAGACCAGCTAAGTATGTGTACAAGTTCAGGAATTTATTTAAAAGGTTACAATTAGTGGTTCGGTTGTCGAAGTTGGGGACGTGGTATTTTTATATTGAGCGAAATACATGATTTAATTATACTTTAAAAAAACAAACAAACAAACACAAAAAAAAAATTAAGGACAGGCCTTCTACATAAATTGGAGGCAGCTAAATGCTCTTTTGTGCCTGCAGCTCTAAGGAGGCTGTGATGCATGCGAAGGAAAGTGACTGACTTAACTCATTGGGATTCAGGGAACGACCTGCCNAAAAAAAAAAAAAAGAAGAAGAAGAAAAGTAAGTGTGTGTGTGTGTGTGTGCGTGTTCGTGTGTGTGTGTGTGTGTGTGAGAGAGAGAGAGAGAGAGGAGGGGGAGACTCACACAGAGTCCTGCTTTCCTGAGCTGAGAGCTGCTGGTTCCCAAGCAGAAAGTATTGGGAGAAACACAGCATCTTGTCTCTTTGCTGCTTTTACACAATGAAATCACTTCTATTTTTATTGCTGCCAACCGGCCGTTTTTGCTTGCATCCACTCCGAACCATGGACGATGGGAACAAACAAGTACTAAAAAACAAACAGACCAAAAAAAAAAAAAAAAAAA
>VUYV01000188.1:537883-620396 GCA_008711295.1 Anarhynchus alexandrinus | reverse complement strand
CGCCGCCGCCGCCGTCGCGCCCCCTGGCGGCCGCCTCCGGGGCTCTGCCCGGCCCAGCCCGGCGCAGCGCGGCACTGCGCCCCCTCCGCGCCTCCGCGGCGGAACTGGAGGAACTTCCGAGGACGAAGAATTTAGGAGCGACGTTCCTAATCAAAAATAGCCTTAAAGCGTTAAAGGCACGTCACGCGAAACGTTTGGCGACGTAGAGTGTGAAAAATTACCTTGTCATGCCCGCCCGGTGGAAATCAAGGCTGTCCTTCTTGTGTAAATTCAGCGCCGTAGAGTACCAGCTGTGACACGAAAATGTGAAGGGAACTGGGTTGCTACCTGCTCACTACAGCTGTTGGTGCAGTCTGGGCCACCAGTTTCACTCAGGGACAAACGGTCCTACCATAGCAAGGGTCACAGTCAGGGTATCGCCCAGTTACAGAGACAGGCCAGTCTTCTTCAGAAAGTTAAACAAAGCCTTTAATTTAGCTTCTGAATCCGGCTGCTTAAATGGCAGTGTTTCATTTTGTTTCACCCGGCCTCCCGCATTCAAGGCGGTGGCGAAGAAAGGCGTAGAGCGCAGGTAAGTGAGGCGGTAAGCAAAGCGAGCCCTCCAGCAGAATAAGGTCTCTCCCACTGCCTCCACCCTGCAGAACCTGCCCCAGGAGTGGGGTCTCCCCCGATGCCTCCACGGAGAGACGCAGAGGAGAAGCAGCACGTCCAGCGCTTCAAGGCCTGGTGCACGACTGCGACTGCCCCAGTGCGGGAGAGCGGACGCGCCAGCTAGCGAGGTATGGCATGAGATTCGTTTTCACACTCTGCACAAACTCCCTTACATTTCTTTTGTATTACTTAGCTCCGCTGATACTGATAAATTACTGCAATAACTAAGGAGTGAGATAATAGAGATAGTAATTTGCAGTCTAACGTGAATTAATTCTCTCTTAATCAGGCACTGCTTTAATAGCATGGTGGGTATTAAGGGTACAGCACTTCTTAATATTAAATATTTGTGTGTCTGCAGTAGTCTTAAAAAAATCTGACTGGAGAAATCTCACAATCGGAAAACAGGGAAGACATGCAAAATTTGAAATACATTGTTACTACAAAACATTTGAAAATGTAACTTAAGGACAATTTGATTAGCACCAGGATACTGCCAAATTAACTTCATGTGCTGTTCATGCTAAAGTTGGTTTATAATTTGCTGTGTTAAAGTAATTCTGTTTATTAGGCGGTGAAAGTACAGGTTGCATATTAAATAACATTAACTTAAATACACACTTAATACTCGTGCAAAATTACTTCTAATCTAAGGTTGTTAACTCTGTCACAAACAATTTCTGTGTGTTATGTACAAGAAAATACAAGATGAAATATTCTATTCACAGCAACTAACTAGTGTGCATTTAAACTGACCTTAACGAATGCAGCTGGTAAAGAAGTTAGTAAGCAAGGCAATAGCATTAATTTCTTAGCGATTCTAGCAGAGAAATACCGAATTCTTTGAAGACATCTTTACAGTGCTCGGAGCATGGAAAAACCTGACATACGTAGGTCTCTCCTACTTCAGAGGGTTATGACACACCACTGTGCTATGTCATTATTTGTGTAACCTGTGTAAAAGAACTGTTCAGTCTCTTCTGAACCTGAAACTTCTTCCATACACCATTCAGATCTCACAGAGTAGAGCTGTTACAGGTATTTAAAGTATTTTTTGGATCACTTAAAGATTTATGATTTGATTTACTGTATACATCCAGAGTACGAGGCAATCAACTGAGAAAACATTTTTTAGTCAGTGTACAGGTCACTGTAAAAAGCTCTTATCTTCACGCTGTTGTTTTTCAAACGTATTTAAGAACTTTTTGCTATTTGTTCTTTCTTTAGACCATATATGCTCAGTCTACTAATATTTGTGGATAAAATTAAAAGAGCAGCTGTGACAGGAAAACTAAAGGTACAGCCTTTAAATTTTTTACCATGTACACTTCTAGGTAATCTGACAGGCTGGGTGAAGTCCAATAAAATTCAAGGGCACAACTTCTTTCAAATTAGCAAAATCTCTGTCTCCTATTAAATTGAACAAAATAAAAAAAATATTGATGTTGCTGCCACTAATTAAAGCAATAATTAGTGAGATGTTGACCTGTTTTAAAGATTTATAGTTCCTCATCTGTCTTCTGTAGAGGATTCTAAAGGCCAATCAGAATAAATCTTGAAGAGTGACAAAACCCCAGAAGAAAACAGAAAAATCAGAGGGTTTTGCTTCTTTGCATTTGTTTTGCAATTCAAGCAATTTTGCATTTCAAGCAATTAGAATGTCGGATTCTCTGCCTTAGTCAAACCGATGAAACCAGGTATAGGATTTGGGTCTCAAGTATTTAAGAAATACTTAGAAATCCTGACTTTTTAACCTGCTAGGTAAGAAGAAGGAAGTGTTAATTTTATCATGGTCAATATAAAATCAAAACAACCTATGTGCCTGTTCAGATAGATCTTCTGCACTTACATGTTCACAAGCTTGATTTTAGTAAGCGCGACTTTCTAGCAAGGTGTTGCGCTCTTCAGCAACATTTAAACACACAGGATGAAGATTCAAAGCACGTAGGATGCAATATATGTTCGGAAAGGAATTCCATCCTTCCCTACATGAAGTCTTGATTTAAGATGGCCCTGCAGCACATACTGCAGTCCCGCAGCTCCGTACGGGGCCAAAGACTGCCACGTGCTCAGAGTCCCCCTGACTGCCAGGATGGGGCAGAGGCTTTGGGACTGTTGAACCCATATGAGCTGAAGGTTCATGCTACTCACACGAGTATGACCAAGGCCAATGTTCACACTATACGCTTAATGCGGTCAATTAAATGCATCCAGGGCCTTCCTAATACTGTATACGCACAAAATAGAGCACTAATTCTGCGTTAAGAGAAGAAATGCATAATAACAGCAGAGATGGCCCAGAAACACTTTTCCCAATCTACGAAAAATGTAGGCCTTTTGGAATATTATGTAAGAAAGAGTAGAATGTCTTTAAGGACCGGGAATAATAGAAACAGCATTAAATGTCGCATAAGAATGGGGATGATCACACTCTGGAATTAATGAAACTGTTTCATGTTATAAGTTAGGACTACAAATGGCTGGAGGCAGTAGGAGGAAAAAGATTTGGGATATCATTTGGTTGCATAATATCTGTATGCCAGGTGTGTGATATACACCTCGAAAAAAAAAAAAAGGCCTGTGGGATGCTATTAGAGGAAATGATTTTATGCTATAACCCTAGGTGCAGGCAAGACTTCAGTGGGAATATTATGTACAGTCTGATCGGTCACGGTCAGGCAAAGGGCTGCCAAGACAGCAAAGAAGATGAAGAACCTCCAGACTGTGAGGTGATTGCAAGAACTTGGTTTGTCAGCTCAGCAAAGTGAAGTCAGAGGGGAGGTATGACGGCTCTTGGCAAATACCTGAGACGAAACAACACCGGGATAGGCAAAGAAGTACTACAGGATGCTAGAACTAATGTTATCTTGAAAAAAAACCAACCCGAACACACTAATCTAAGCATAAAGGGAAGTAAATTCATAAACAGCCTTCTCACACGCTGGTGGAGGAGGAAAAATTTTAAGAGTGAGTAGCTGAATTAATTTACGAGGAAGATTATTCCTATCCTTTTTTCTATCTCATAAAATCTCATAAAAATGAAGAAAAAATAGAACAGATCTCAGCTTGGATCAAGCAAAATATTTCACGTGTATTTATGAGCTCTAAATCTATCACAATTGTAAAATAAAAGGTTGTTTTGAAAGAAGGAGTGAGAGAAAGAGAGAAAGTGAATGAGCAAGAGAGCAAAAACAAGAAAGAGGAAGAGGGGAAGAGACAAACAGGGAAAATCAAAGAGAAACAGGGAGAAACAGAGAAAGAGAAGGATAGAGAAATATTTTAAAATAAAAGAAAATGTTCATGACAAGGTGTTTTGATCCATTAATTCTGGGTATTTTTGAGTTGGTTAATTTATCAAAATGTACTGTTTCACTGTTTGGTTTAAAGAATCAGCATTTTTTTCTTAAAAAAAAAAAGTATTAAAAATCCTAAATGTACTGCTATACAAATAACCCTCTTTTCTTCTTTGAAGTGTTCCTTCAGTCATTATGCAAAACTTGCATAATAAGATAGACTTCAATATGTCAGTAACATTGTAAGCTTACAGGAACAGAAAATCAAGGTATGTTCTGGCTTTGTTAACATTGCTGGAAATAAATTCTCCAAATCAAGGGATTCAAAAGCTTTTCTCTGTATTAATTTTTCTGATTTTAAGCAAAAGGATAAGGAAAATGCAAAGATAATTTGTTTATAGATTTTTGTGAACTGAAAGCAGAACATTTAGCAAGGTTTATGTTCTACTAACTGCAGGCAATCAAAGAACACGGTTCCTGGGTGTTTACGATTAAATGCACATCGGAGCTCAGATATATTGTTTCTGTCTGCATGGTGATTCGCACGCAGGCATATAGAGATTCAAAAATATGGATAAATAAATAAATATACAGGTATCAACTATATTAACGTTAATCCATTTTCAAACAGTTACCAGTCCGTAAAGGCATGTTACATCATGTCACAAGCTTCAGCAACACATAAACTTCATGTAATAAAAATGTTTTTATTTTTCCTCAATTTTGGAGACAAAGCAAGCGTTGGAGAAAAGTCACCTAAGGATTCAAAAGTCTGAGGAAATCCTAAATACGGGAAGACAAGAGGTTAGAACTGAAAACGCCTGACTGTTTTTACCAACTTAAACTACAAACACCGCTGCGTGGCCAGATGTAACACATGAGCCTGCGGGATGAAGGCTGTTCTACAGCTCGTGCGTGGATGTGAAGGAGCAGAGATGAAAGACTACGCAAGCTCATCTGCGTGGAAACTGCAAAAGTGCCTGGAATATTAGGGGAATACAGAAGCTGAGTATTTATTAGGAAGATTGCAACTGTTCCTGAGTAGAAATGAGGACTGAGATTCCGTACAAAGCGCTCATCCTCTCAGAAAGTAAGAACAATTCTGTCCAGCAAGCAAGAAGAACCACAGGCAGGTCTCATGTGAATAAGGAATGCCTTTGAAGAGCGTTTTTCTGCTGAAAACCGAAATATTTGCTGAGTGTGTCAGAGGAAGCTGTGTCTGTTGGATTCCCGACCGCAGCGTTATTTCTCCCTTGAGCCACATGAAGTAGGATGAAGGGCAGAGGAGATGGAGAGCAGGGATAAGCCTTGAGCGCTGGGACTGCGATTTCAGCCCAAAGCCTGCCTTGAAGGAGGGGATACGAGAGGCTTCTAAGTAACAGGAGGACAAATCCTTCCTCCTGCTTATGTACATCCAGAACTGGAATTTAGAAAGACCAGTAAAGGAGGAGAGCAGTAGCTGAATCCAGGCAGGAAAAGGCAATAACGACTTCTGTGCAGCAATTACAAATGTCAGAGATAAATCAGAACAGCCTTATCAATGAAAGAGAAAGATGGCTGATCTTTTGAAATGCTTCTGAAAAATCCCTTCAGAATGAGCAATAGGAAGTTGGCTTTGAATCTGCCGGAATTATAGAGAAACATTAAATTATTGTGTTACATATACGCACACTAATTAACGTAACACAAATCAATATAATGCACAACAGTATTGTGTATATTCCCCACCCGAAATCCTGCATTTCCCTGTTGCGTATCAGAGTTTGCATCCTATAGTACACGATTCCTACATTTTCCTTAATTTTAGAAACTGTCCTGCTAGCAACCGCTGCTCTTCTGGCTGAGAACCACCGGGTGGGGTTTTAACTATCGACACTGCTCAGCGTCAGGAGTAAAGTTGGGTGAAATGAACCTTCTACCCGTAGGTGAGACAGACTGGAGCTGCAATGCCTGAGTTGTACGCAGAATTGCCATGCCCTCCTGTCTCTACTGAGAGACGGCACGTGTAGAAAGTGATTGCAATGGTAGGGAGGGTTTGGCAGACGTCACACTAATGGATCACGTTTTCTAAAGGTTCTGGAGAAGAAACCTGAGGAGAGCTGGAGAGGTTCTGGAAGGCTTGTTTAGCAGAACTGAATTTCCTAGTTTTTCAGTTTGCCCAACAGTGAGAGAAGATCTAATGAAATAGGTATTCTTACCGAGCCAAAATTGTCTGAGCTTTCCCAAATCAGCAGCTTCAGAAAAATAAAACCCTCAAAAATGCACAACGAGAACTTGAGAATGCGACCAAGATGAATAAGGGAAAGTGACTTGACACCCTTTTCCTAAAAGTGTTCCATATTCCGGCTTCTGACTATGAATTATTTAGAAAGTGTCTGTAAAACATCATTGCTTGTGGGAAAAGCCTGCATCTCTAAAGAAATCACAGCTTTGTGGAAAGGATCTTAATTTATTATTTCAATATACCATCTCAGGGGTGCCCAGCTACTGAAACAAGAAAAAGTAATTTTAAGTTTGTTTACCCACTTTTCTTTTTTTTCCTCCAAATAAGATGTAATAGGCTTGACCACCCTTCCTCCAGACATCTCCTGGGAGGGCTTGAGAAGACAGCACGGCACGGGAGGCCTGCAGAACCATACCAGCAGCTTTAGCCACAGCAATCGCCAGACAGAAAACTGGCATCTAAGCTCAACAATATTTGTTATTTTCCATCTAAAGGCTGGTTCTCACCATGGTGAACTCCAGTGATAGAAACTTGCTGGTAAGCCCACATTTCAGTACTGGTACTCAGTCTAGGCTTCAATGACTACCTATCTAAAGCTCTTGAGACCTGCCTACCCTGGGAGGGGTGGATAAGCATATGTATATATACATTGCACAGCCCTTCAGCAGGTTGTGTCCCCAGTGCCAGGGTTTGGGAAGCACTAGTACAGCTTATTTAAGTTCCAGCTAAAGTTTCTCGGTTCCCAGCGTAAGAAAGCTGTGACCATGGCAGTACTGCTTGTTACGGAAGTTCTCTCATTGGAAGTGATTAAGAAGAAACCGAACCAAGTATTTCTGCAGGTCAAGCACTGCCAGGGCAGAGGAGCAGCATTACAAACATTACATTTTCAGGATCTAATTCGGGTGATTCTCTCCGCTGCTCTCTACTGCTTATATGATGCAACTCTGTTTATAGCAAAGTAGGGGCAGTAGGGACGGCTTAATCAGGACAGTCTAATGTATAGGCAATTATCCAAAGCCACACATTTTCTAAATTCTGTATGGGCAGAGATGGAGCTTAAGAGCTCTGCAGGGATCAGAGCTGCTAACGAACTTCTAAGGAGGGCTCCGGGGACTGGGATGTGCATAATGAGAAAATCTGGATATTCGGTGTGAAGAACTCTCCTAATTTATCTGCAGTCTATGTAAATTAAATTTGTATTTAATGCTTATCACTACGCAGTCTACTTTAGCACTGAGGTAAATTGGGTAGCCTGTGATTTTTCCCTTTTTTGTTATCAGTGTGGCTGAAAGTGGTTCAGAAAGGGGAGATCTGGAAAACTTGGTCAAGCATGCTGTTGTGAAGTACTATTATATAGCAAATTTTTCCCGTCAGCTCCCACCTCTTCAGGCTAAAGTACCATGTCTGCAGGCTACATGCTTATTTATTCCCATGTGTTGCTTTGGGACATCATATGCATACAGTGTGTATATATGTGTGCGTATATATACACACACACATACATTTATAACACATCTACTAAAACAAAGGGGCCTAGAGAAGCTTTAAAATACTGGATTTATAAAAGATGAAGAGAAGAAATCTTCCAAAATACTTCATTCTATGTTTTCTTCTATTTTTCTTTCCACCTAACTAAATGTGCTTCCACTATATTTAACTTACTAAAGTCTAAAGATATCCTTGGTGTTTACCTTTAGTTCTAATCCAGTTCCTTTGTTACTGAATAAGTTCAGAAAAACATCTTTGTTCAGGAAAGCACTTAAACATACACTTAAGTACATTCTTAAAGGTAAGTGACTTCTTGAATCAGCCTCATAATTTAAAGTAGTATTAATAAACACTCCTTAATAAACAATTCTATTTGATATGTCTTCACAATGTAGTGCTGCTCTCATATTCTTTCACATGATTCTCCATTTTTACCACTAAGACGACAAATAGTAGGATATGGAAAGATGGCTCCACATGTTCGACAGTGGAGGCTTAAGATGGCTTTGAAGAGCCTCATTTTCAGAAGCGCACCACTTCAGAAAATCAGGTTCACAATGAAAGAGTCGTCTTCTGAGCACCCTACATCAGTAATTATTTTGCAAAACTTGACCTACTCTTCTAGGCAAACCATTATATCCATAGCAACATACAACTCAGCTTCCAGTTTGCAGCTGTGGTTCTGTAACCATTGATTGTACTGTGAATAGTTGTTGGAACTGATCACAACTGGTATGTGCATAGGAGCCTGTGTGTGCGCACGCATGTGTGTGTGTGTGGTACAAACCGGTGGTTGCCCATGCAAAGTGTCCTTTGTTTCCACGAGGCTCAGACACACAAGGCTCCCTGAGCGTAAACAGAGATGTTCCTAAAACACTCTCTGCCACTTATCCTTCTTTTCTGCAAAACCCATGTGTGTTAAATTCAAGAATGGGATAATTCTGTGACCAAGCATTTCAGCAGTGGTACAGTGGAGGGGCTGTGGAAATGGTCCAACCCACGGCCAGTGCAGCATGGGAGAAGGACCATCACCACCAGCCTCGCAGCCTGATCCTCACCCCAACGATCCCAGGTGTGCTCTAGCACAGTGCTTCATATTATTCTCTTCTTGACAGTGGCAGGGTGAAGGCATTTCCACGTTCTCCATCAACACTCCCAACCATGCGTTCCCTCTCTCCCACTGCTCTCTCAGCTCTGGAGCTGCAACGGGAATCTCCTGTTTGAGGGGTCACCCATAACTCACAGGCCTCTTGTGACACCCAGGCATTTTGCTCCTACAGTTCAGCAAACAGTACCACAACAAATTGTACTTGCACATGGACAAGGGCAAAAGCACAAGGAAGGAATAAGCAACAGTGTAAGGGGATGAGGAAAAAGCAACACTGCCACTGAGAAAAGGCATATAGGACTTTACATTAAAGCTTGACAACTGGTCACACTTTAAAATGGCCCAGGAACTCTCTGTAAGCTCCTAAGTGACATAATTTAACAAATGCCCTGAAGAACAGGCTTAGTTCAGAAGTGCTCAGAAGAAAAAAAGATCTAAATGCACTTGATATTTAAATCTGACCAGCTCTACTTGCCACACAAAAGGGATTTATCCTCCTTTAGATTTTTAGCTTTATAATGGCAGCAGCGATCTTAGGGACATCCCTAGTCAGCTTCAGAACTCCCTGTTTGGTATAAATATGCTAGCTTAATAAAGTGGGTCTGGCCAGGAAGAAAGCTTAAAAAAAAAAAAGTGCCAAGATTTCCAAATTGATGCTTGTTTCATATCCGAGGGAAAAATGACACTTCTCATATTTTGGAGGGGGGGAAGGGGGAGGAGGGAAGAGCCACCACACACACGTACATGCACCCAAGGGAGGACCTTGCTATTGCCAAGTCTTGCTACTATTTTTCTCAAACCCAGCACAGCCTCTCTCCTCTCAGAAGTGAAAAAAGACACATGCCATTGCAAGCCATGGTTAGTCCGATGTTGCAGCTATTCACATAGCCTCTTTCGCTACGTGGACAACATTTGGCAAATCCTTGTCTCTTGAGAAACCGCATTTAGTTTGTGGCACTGCCACAAAAGTAAACTGGAAGCACAGCCCTTCTACTAACACACCAATAAAAATGCCAAGCTAAAAATGTTAAAGATGATGTCAATCCAATATTCCTCCTACACACATGAAACCTAAAATTGCCATAAGGACTGCTCCTCATTAGAGTTCCATTAAATGGGTTGTTACAATAAATAAGCAAATTACTTCTTAGAACCACAGCACACAGTTCCAGTCAGAATAACGCAGAAGGCATGACTTACATCGGGCAGATTTTCAAGTCTGTTATCAAAACTATCAATCATCATGTTGTGTCTAACAAGAATCCTGCAACATTACAATTTAAGCAAACACAGATATTGTTACAAGGAATTAAGATTGTTTTTAAATTGTCTTTGTTATGCAGAAGAAAGTTTGCATTGATGTACTTGTAGGCATCTCTGCTGACTTCAGGCAAATCTGCAGGAAGGTGCAAAGAAGATAAAGGCTGTCTGGAGCAACACAAGCTAACCAAAGCCCTGCCTGTAGACTATGAGTCTACTCCCTAATTTTTTTTGTTTCAGACAGACAGGAAAAATATTCCTCTCTCACCTTCATGAGAGGAGCCTCTGAGCTGGATTTAAGATCCCAAATCAAAATCAAAGACAGTTCTTGCCTTAGAGATGTTATTCAGCTTTACTGGGATGCTGGTAAACCTCCTCAGATGAAGACATCAGAGCCAGAGCTTTAGCTCTCTTACCAACAATGTCTAGATAATCTCATCCGAAAAGGCCGAGATCTGTCCATCAGCTACGGTGAGAACATATAGGTTTACAGACACTACAGATTTACAATGCTTATGCACAGGGCCTACTTGCATTCTCTGGAGCAGAGCTTTTGAGAAGAAAATGTAAGACAGACTGCCTCATGCTATGGTGCCCAGACCAGTTTCATGTACAAGCCAATAAGATTTGAGCAGCACTTGCAAGATTACTCTTACTTTCCCCATATTGAGCCCTTGCTTTTGTGCATGGGAATGCAATCCTATGTGCGATCAGCACGTATAGACTGTTATGCCTTATAGAGCAACAGCTCCTCGCTGGCTGCTGATGAGAAATGCTGCTTTCTAGCCAACCCCCTGAGAGTCCTGCAGTTTACCGTAGCATGTATCAATAGGATAACGATGTCAAATGTTTCCTATGAAAAAGTGGAAAATGACTCATTAAACAGCCTGAGCACGCGCTGCAACTGTTCTTTTTTACCTCAGCTGTGGAAGGTCCTCAAGGCNCTCTTCCGATCTGAAGGAAATTATGGCAAGCATATAGCAATCACAACCCAGCACATTCAGAATCCTTGTAGGGTTTCTTGGGGAAATCACAGACGGTGCGTGCCCTCTTGCTCACACATCTGAGTCACAGCTCTTCTAGATCAGTGGGATTTCAGTGCAGGAGAGTGAGTGGAGCAGATAATGTGGTCTTGTACCACTCACTGACTTCCCATCCCTTCTTGATTAAACCAATTCACTTCCAGTCCTCCTCCCCTCCAAATTTCCCTGGCTTCTACGTGTTGACTTCTGATTCAAAGATGTACTTGAGCACGTAACTCCACGCATGGGAAATTCCAGGGTGTAATATTCTCAGGATATGGCAGTTGCTATTTTTAAGACTAAAAGAGAAGCATAAACACACTTTTTAAAAACAAAACAAAACAAAAAACCCCAACAAAACAAAAACAAACAGAAAAAGAACACAAAACCCAGGACTCAATGCAGCACATTTCGGTTTCTATAGGGGCTGGGATTACAGGGTCTCAGCTGGAGGAAACCAATGACAGTCAGGCAGGAAACGAACGTGCAACTCCTTTCCTTACACTCCAAAGCAGTTAGTC
This sequence comes from Anarhynchus alexandrinus, assembly GCA_008711295.1. Classification (NCBI taxonomy): domain Eukaryota; kingdom Metazoa; phylum Chordata; class Aves; order Charadriiformes; family Charadriidae; genus Anarhynchus; species Anarhynchus alexandrinus. The sequence continues at coordinate 608,829 of VUYV01000188.1, read as the reverse complement.
CATTTAATTTAGCTTGGCAAGCCCCATATTTGTTAACTTTAATGACACCTTGCATGCTTTATCCTTTCTCAGAGAGAAAAAGAAGGGTGAAGGAGTTGCAGCTGGCAGCAGAGTGGAGAGCCAGAAAGGCTTTCCCATGTCAATACCTTAGGGCGAACCATCACATTGCAGAGAGCACTATGGACGTGAGCTTCTAAGACACTTTACAAGGAACCTAGAGCTGAGGGAGATGCTTTGCTTCAAAGGGTGAAAAAAAAACAATTAAGTGTGGCACTTGTAAAATCAGAACAAATTAAAAATGCTCACTGTCATAATTTGCAGGATGATTGTGAAACCATCATTTTCCTGAGAGGTAAAGGGAACACCCTCCTCTCAATTCTGTAGTTTACCATCATTTGCATGAAAGGAGAGAGATATTCGTCTTACTTACACTTGGTTCCCTACAAGGACTAATTCATCCACCTACCTACCTCTTGGGGATGAACCTCCTCCCAGAGGTGCCTGTCTCTCTCTGTCCCCTCCAGAGGAGGTCCAGCTCAGGCTGAATGGTTTCCAGGCAGCTCAGGGCTGGCAAGGTGGATCCCCGGTTTCCCTAATGCCCATCCCCAGGGTCACAACCAGGTCTAAAAACTGTGAGATTCAGGGCCATTACACTGGGCACAAACATAGGAAGAAACACTTTTGATTCCAGGGCCAGAGGCTTAGTAGATCTTCTAGCGCAATTTCTAAGCTGACAGTGCTGTCTTTGCTGCTTTAACGACTTTTATGGAGATGTGGTCTCTGCAGCTACTGATAGGACAAAAACGATTTTCTTGGTCTTGCATTCACAGCACTTCCTTTAGAGGAATTATGTCTTTTCCTGGTTTAAACAAATAAAATAGTATTTGGGCTATATGTTTCAGATGATTAAAACATTCACTTGTGATACTGCTTATTCCCTGCAACAGGGAGTGAATTTTTCGGATTATGCACATAGCTAAAACCCCATAAATTTTGTCATTCATATCCATAAGCAGCATGGCAAGCTCGCAAAAGCTATTACGTTTCCGTTACACAAGTGTGTTAAATTACTCAGTCAACTGACATCTGGCATGAACTATAAATTGCCCTCAAAATTCTTTTAGAAAGATTATTATATTATTATTAATTTGCTGTGTATGTCAAAGCATATCACACACCCAGCAATCCCAAAATTACTTAGCATTTTCAAGGATCACACTGAAAAGACCCACAAAGCCAGCAGAAATAATCTCCGAGATACTAGCAGGTTAAGCAGTGCTGGCACAACTTGCCTTCAACATATTTCCTTCGATCCATCTTTAAGAATAAAACACACGAACCTTTTTTTAAACAACCTCTTTGTCACATACCCTTGACTATTACAAATTAGGCTCAGAGGCTATCATTTCATTTGCAATTTATATTCACTAAAAACAAAGCATTTAGAAAAATGACCGTATTTTTTACTCATTTTCTAGCAATTCAAAGCCACCTTGACAAGATACCCAGTTAAATAAAGGAGCACAGAGAACAGCCTAACTATTTAACCATGATTTTGAACACAGAGCTCCTTTCTGGGTTTACTGTGGTCCTTTGAAATACCCAGATAGGAAAGCTGAGTAATGTTTTAATGAACCTATCATTCAATAAAATTTCAGTCAATATAATTTCAAATAAAAAATTATTCAGAGCATAAAAAACAAGGTTAAATTCAACCATGTTTTATGAACATGATTAATTTTCAGCACAAGTACTCCTGCTGAAATCTTCTTGAAACTTTTTTTTTAACTGCTTCTTATAAATTTTCTTTTCTGTAAAAACAGAATGATGTTTCACCCAAAGCCCCTCAGTTGAAAGATTAAGAGCTACAGTAAAAAATCAGACACTAGAAGAAGTTTGAGTACGCCAGAACCACAGTTGTCTGGGAAGCCTCATTGCATCCTCCTTGCGGCATTGGCAGCACAGTCATGGAAATATCACGCAAAATCCTGTTCCCACCCATGACTGCAGCAGCCAGCTCAGACAGCAGCTGCAAAAGTAATACAGGAAACCCAAATTTGGTAGTTCCTGCTTCCAGGATTTTGGACTTTGCAAATTACCTCAAATGTATTTAGCAACGATCCTGGGATATGTTCTAGAAAGGAGGTGCTGGATGCCCACTCACCAAGTTGTTGGATGCTTCACAGCATTTGCCACCCATCTCTATGCACCACTGAGTAAAATTTTTCATGAATATAAAAAAAAAATAACCTTTAAATAAATAAAGGATTATTAACTCTCTTCTACCCAGCAACTAAAAATTTCATTTTCAGAAATATCATATTTGAGGGTTTACTATAACAGAAAATATCAGCGTTAGTAAGCGATGTCAGCTTGCAGAATGAAAGCACCACCATCGTCAAGATGTCTGTACTTTGAGGCTGTTTTTCAAAAGAAGGGGGACGAGAACGAATTTCTCAATGGCACTCCAGAGTCTTTGCTTTGGATTTAAAAGAGTGACAAGCCTAAGACTGCAGTGAAAAAGGCCTTCAAAACTAGCATAACTCAGCATAACTCATAAACAGCTGCCTGGGTGTGCAGAAAGCCCGAGGCCACGCCATAAAAGTGAAACAACCAAGAAAAAAAAATAAATTATTTCCTGAACCTCTTCTCTGAACAGCCAGTAGCTCAAAACACAAGTGGTACAGTCAACAAGATGTCCACTGCCTATGTGTGTATAGAAACCATAGCCTTTTATCACTAGGGGGTTTATCCATGTCACCGACTTGAGGCAAGTGCAGGTACCTAAATTGGAGGCATCCAGTTTCCCCTGTGGGTCACTGTCTTTCGCAGCTGACATGTCAGTAAATTTAGGCTATGTCAAAATTAGCACATATCACAGCCTGATAGGAGTGTATCCATACAGTGAAACAGTTGGAACCAAGAGCATCCACGCTGAAAGTTTTTTGGGGGGGTTCTTCAGTCTAGTCTCTAATCTTGGCCTGGGGTCTGAATGCCTTGAGTTGTAGCAGATAATGCGTGTTTGGTGTGTGAGTGTGTCTTCTGTGCTTCTTGCATAAGGATTTCTTCATCTCATCCTAAAGAAAACCAGTTCGTGTGCTCTGAGACCACGCTGTGGTGTGTACCAAAACACGCTAAGGTCGTAGCATCACTCCTGATCCAAACTAAAATGTTGGAACAGCAGAGGCTCCGGTCATGCAGACTGTCAGAAGTCCAGGAGCAAACAAGGAAACATTTTGACAATATGAACATCCTCTTTGGCTTCCAACCTCATATCCTCTGAATAATACGCAAATAAACTGGCTAATGCAGCCTAAACCAGACTGCAGCGCTGCGCCTGTCCTCACCTTTGCGACGGATGTGTAAAGGAATGACGGCCCATTTCATTCTTCTGGAAGTTTTTTGGCACTTTGCTCTCGTACACTTTCGGCTTTTGGCCTGCCCGGTGAAAACGAGCTCACCCCAGGCAGGGTGGACTCCAGGACTCGCTCGCCCGGTGCTGCCGGTGCCGTTCCGGTCGGAGGCGGGCGGGCTGCAGCCGGCAGCCCCCGGACCGACCCGGCCGCGCTCCCTGCCCCGCTCCTCCCCGGGCCCGTCGGAGGAGGTGCGACCCCGCCACGGCCAAGCGGGGCGGCAGGAGGGGAAACGGCAGAGCTCGCCGGCTCCGGCTGCCGCCCGCCTCCGTGTCACCGAGCGGGGGCTGCCGGCCTCCCCCCGTCCCCGCGCCGCCGGCCCCGCTGCCAGCCCGGTCGCATGGTGCCATCTAGTGACCGGTGCGCGGACCGACACCGACCGGCACGGTACCTACCGGTACGGACAGACCGGCACGGACCGACACCGACCGGACCGACACCGACCGGCACGGACCGACACCGACCGGCATGGACCGGCATGGACCGGCACGGACTGGCACGACACCGGCCGGCATGGACCGACACCGACCGGCATGGACTGACACCGACTGGACCGACACCGACCGGCACGACACCGGCCGCAGCGCACCGGCACCGCGGCCCGGCCCATCCAGGCGGTCCCCGCCGCGTTCCCCCCCGCGCCCCGGCTCTCCACACCCCCGCAGCTCCCGCTGGGTGCGAAACCCGTGCAATGGCACCCCAAAATCAGGCAGCGAACAAGACACGTAGGTAAAGCCACAAAAATTAAAAGGCAGGCACCAAATCTCCCTTTATCTCCCTAAAAACACAGACACGAACATTCCCTAGAAAATAGGTGGCAAGGGAGGAAGGCAGAACAGCCCCATACCATATTCAGCTACTACACGATGTGATTAGTTAGCAGTCCCAGAAATGCGCTAGCATCAGAGCTAACCAGACTCCAAACAATTACAAATTAAAAATTATTACAAATTACAAATACTATGGCCAAGGATTGAAACACGGGATACTTCAGACAGCCGTGTTGGTGCTGGCAAGGGCAACGGAGGGTTTATTTGCAAGGTTGCAATGATATATTTATATAGCTCTGGCTATACCTGTTAATTTCTCATAGAGACAAACTGTCCGAGATCAGTTTTTCTTCCTGGAGTTCGTGGACACTTGTTGTATGCTATGTGATACAGAAGCTGAAGCACATTCAACCAAAATATCCAAAACCTATGAGTAAGGCACCTGATATTAGCCTAAAAGTAATGCAACATTAATCAGGTGGGGAGGTTTGTTTATAAACTGTCTGGCTTTTTGTGCCTATAGGCTTTACATTTTCAAGCCACAATTCAAATGTTTATTTACTTGTAAGTGAAGTGTTTGATTCTTATATATACAAGTGATGTCAGGCGCTGTGGCTTTCTAAATGGGAAAAAAATCCCTTCACAATCACAAAATCAGAAGAGTTTGTAATACTTAGTTTGACTGAAAAGATCAGGACTAGGGCAATCAAGTTAGTGTGCCCTTATATAGGAGTTTAAAATTACCCATCCGTGACCCCACACATTCAGGAAAGCCTTTCAACTTTCATCAAAATAGCCACACTTCACAGTAGTTTTCAATGAAGTTTACAGCATTTTTCTATTTGTCTGACTGTCAGCAGGCAGCACCCATCCAGCAGCAGGCAAATACATTAAGAGAAAAAGGCAAAATTAGACTCATGGAGAATTGAGAACTCAGCAGCTGTTTCCCCTTGAATTATCTACTTAGTAGTCCCTTCTCTGCATGCTTGACATGGCAACAAAAGAGGCTGCCGTCCCTCCTCCCAGCCGTGGCTGACAACCTATGACAGACTATCTGGCAAGCTGCAGATCCATTACTGGCTTACTGGGAAGGCTCAGGAGACATCTATGATGCCACTTTCAGGCAGAGCCCTACACCTGCTAAAAGGCTGGATAATTCCCATTCGGGCTTCTTGGTGAAACGCCCTCTTGGGGTTTTCTGTATGTTTTATTTAGTATTTTCACGTCAAGTTGCTCAAGTGACTGTACAAGGACATGAAGCATGTCTCTGTCTCTTGAGGGACACATCTCCTGAGATCACCATTCAGGGCCCTTCAAGCTGTCCTGTCTTTCATATATAGCTCATCTCTCAGCTGGTGATGAAGGGTAACCTCTTTTGGCACTTTCTTCGTCTGATCTGGACAACCCTGGAGTACGCATGAGTTAACTTCCTGCAGCTCTACATCCTGATTGACGCTTTGTTGCATCAACTGGATCCTCCCCTCGAGATATGAAAGCCTTGTCACATGTTGACAGACCCTATTGTTCCACAGAGTAGCCTGAGTTTTATTCTGAAAAAGATGCTTTCTTGGCCAACATAATTAACGTGAGCAATGGTCTTTCTGAGTAAAATTCTAATATTCAAAGTTTTTCCAAAGTTGCAAAGGAATCCAAAGTCATTTTCATTTCTTGGCTTTGAAATTGGAAGAATATCCCTTTATGTGAAGTTATTTTGTTGTTTGTAAGACCCACTTTGCAAGAAAATAAACAAAAGTGGACCAAGCTCTAACCATTAAGGCTGCTCAGGTGTGACCATTCACTTGAGAAGATGAGGCAACAACACAAAGTGTGAAAATATTCACACAGAAACCAGAGAATATCACAGAGTTCATGGAAATAGCCAATTATTCAAAAAAAGAAGTCATACTAGGACCTTTTTTTCACTTTTAACCATCTGACACACATGCAGAAAATAAAGGCCCATTTTGCATGGTATGGCACACTTGGCCCAGTGATGGCGTTTGGCCTCTGCAGCAGAAATGATGTAGTTTGACTGGGAATGTAAGTAGAAGACATCTTCCCTGGCTGCCCACAGGACAACTGTGCTCATCATGCAGATAGCCAAAATCCTGACAGTAAAACAACTTGTGAAGAGCCACTGCCTGGCAAAGTTGGGCTACTGTCCTATTCAGAGCTGAATGGCAGATAGAATAGCAAGTCATGTGCCAGAAAATAAGAATTCTGCTTCTCCAGATACATTTACACCCAGAAGAGCGCTGAAAAAGCACACAAGAGCAAAGCAAACTAAGCAGACAGCCTACACTAACTATGGCCCAAGAGAGGTACGCTCAAGTGAGTGGCTTTAAGTGCAACCACATAGTCACACAAAACAACTGCACGTTCATATTAGTCCCCGAGCTTTTTCTTATTGCTGTTTTAAAGGGTTCCAGCCTTGCCACCAGGGATTCAGAAGGATAAGTCAAGTATCTAGGCCTAAGTCTCCAAAAATATTTCTGATTTTGGTTTGCTAAATTTTTAGATATTCCTATATGAGAACCTGATAAGGTCTTAAGCACCATTGGTCTCAACAGAAAAAAGAGCCGAGTCAAAAAAATGACTGTGGAGATATATATATACACAGTCACCATCAGAGGTGACTTCAGTTATTTGTGCCCGCAATTACCTCAGCACTAAAGTATGCTGAGAAGAATCAGCGGCAATGTTTAAACATCCTGAAATATACAGTCCCATCAAATGAGCCCACTTGAAATTTGTTCTACCCAGTTCAAGCCCAGGTGATAAATTATAAATAAAATCAAGTAATCCCAATCTACCTACTTTCTAACAGCAAACAGTGAGGGCTGAAGTCCCCCTTCAGTTTATGCTCTGTACCATTCTCCTCCAATGGTTCACCCCGGAGACATCTTGCCTTCTTTCTACCTTTCTTTTGTGTGTGTTCTTCATGTTCAGACGAAATGTCAGTCTCCTATTTTAAGCCGCAGTTTATGCAAGATGAACCTTTCCGTTAACTACACAACATTTGAAAAGGAAGACTCTAGGAGGATTCCAGGTTCTCATCCTAGATGCCCCCCCCCCGACTTATTTAATCAAGTCTGTAAAAAGAAAGTTCACAATGTGATAACTATGTTCATTTTGGTCACACCCCACCCAACCATATGCTGTTGTTTTTTAGCACACATGGAATTTTTGCACGCTAGCAATATGTTGGAGCTTTTTGGGTTTTAAGTGCTGAAATTAAATTACTTCTGGTGTGAAAACTGAAACCACCTCCAACAACATGCAAGAATTTCTGAAGTTGCTGCAGATTCCACAATATTTTGGGTGTGGAACAGAGGAGGTGTACCTCTTCTTTCCTGCTTTCTTAAATCAGTTTACAACACAGACACACTTCAACTAACTCGCTTAGGACGCATCTATACAGCATATTGCGGCGTGGCGCGAGCGTGGTGCAGCTTTGGGAATAATTAGTCCTGTTGAAAGCAAGCAGACAAAGACAAAGCAGTAACATAGCAACATTTTGCTCAAGATTGGTTGATTAAAACACACAAGCAGCAAACATGGACAGCTACAAGTTGTTTATTCGAATCTCCTGAATTCCTTGTTTGTTTTGCATGAATAAGGTAATGCATGATGAAAGCATCAAAAGAAAATCCGGGGTTTTCAGTGAATCAGCTGGAGTTTAAACGCATCCTTATATAATTCCAAGAAGGAGGAAGCGGAACTGGTACTGCAGTTCACTCCTTTCTCAGATGCCAAGTTTTCAGTATCCAAAGACATTAATAAGTCATTGCTTATTGCAAAGCAGCTGCCATGTTTAGCTTAAAGGTACTAATTTCTCTTTAAATCCGGAACCTATAAAATGACATTTTTTTTAATATATATTTTGTATACTTTGGTAACAGAAGAAGCCCTCTGAATTATGGAGCTGCTTCTACTGGGCCTGGTATGTGTTTGCAACATATAAAATATATTTGATTGTTCCATTTAAAATTTTTAAACAGTCGGTTGTATCATATTCTGATAACTTGCTATTTATAGCTCCAATTACACATATCCAAGAACCTTATAAGCTTTACTGTACTGATCCGCATGCCACCATGGAGATGCATTTAAAAAGTACTCTAGGACAGAAAAAGAAACAGAGCTTCCAGTTTCGTAAGCTGACGAAGTCCGGACCGATCTTTCCTCCAGGTAAAAGACACATTTCAGTAGGAGGCTGCCACAGAGCTTCGCTTCTAACATGCAGGGAGAAAATATTTTGTCTCACAAGGCTGCGGCTCCTCGCCTTTGAGTGTACCCGTCTTGAGTTGCACAGGAACAGCTCTCTTCTTCTGCCACCTCAACTCCTCCCTTTCTGCCTCATCCATTTTTGATTCCCACCGCCACCAAAAAGAGCAGCTTGATACTGCCACCAAAAGAGACTTGAAACATTTTCCCAGCTGAAAGCCAGCTAACCTACTGATTAGATAATCCCACAGGACAAAAGAAGGCATGTTTCATTCCCCTTTTCTCAGACTCCTCTCCAAAAAAACAGGCTGCTCTATGAAATACAGATTTCTACCTCAGTCAATGAAATGTGGATTTCTACCTCTTCCCTGCTGCTCTCCCTTGTCCTGCTGGATACACAAGACCCAACTTCTCTTCCTTCTGTCCCTTCACCATATGAGACCTGCAGCAAGCTAGGAGGCTGCTTAATTTCTCGTTTCCTTTGATTGTGATGCTCCCTCTCTTCCCTTCAGTTAGTCCATTTCTCCTACCTCGTTTTAGCTTCATACACCTAAAAGCTTCTGAGCTTTATTACAGCAGTACTCTTTACCCAGCCACAACCTGGGGTCTTGCTATAGTGTCTTTCCAACATCCAGAGGCAGTCTTTCCAACATCAGCCATCACAGAGCTGACCCATGGGCCTGATGAAGAAGGTTTCCGCTCTGCTCACAAAACCAACAGAGCTCCCTACAAAGGCCAGACGGATTGCAAGGAGTCAGAATCAGTGTTTCTTCTTGAGTTTTTATGAATTACCATCACTATTTTGCTGTTCATTGAATTGGTTTGTCATCTTGTTTGGTTGTTTTTTTCTGCCTTAATGATACACCATAACGTAAAATAGAATAATTTGGAAGTCACAAATGGGAATTGCCTTGAAATCATCCAAACAGCAGCAATGGAAAGAAGATATAAGTTAGGAAAGCCTGTATGTAGAACCACAGTGCTTGGCTAAAGAGGGTTCAGTAACAGACATAGCACAAACCTAAATCTTTGGCACTGCTGACATTGTACTGTTTAAAGAACCAGCAACAAGGGAAAATGTTTCGTGTGGACTTTCGGTAAGAATTCCAAACTGAATCTCATTTTCACTGTTTGGATCTCTTTTGTCTTTCTTTCTGTAATCATCAAGAACTGAAGCATCCCTTGACTGAACACTCTCAAAAAGTGCATTTTAAATTGAGAATATTTGCTCTTCAGTGACAGTGGAATTAAGAGCTATTTCTAGTCCAATTTACAGTAGCCATACTGGGTCAAAAAAAGACAGAATCATTTGCTGTTCATAGACAAATCATAGAATCATAGAATCGCTGAGGTTGGAAGGGACCTTTAAGATCATCAAGTCAAACCATTAACCTACCCTGACAAAACCACTTCTAAACCACGTCCTCAAGTACCACATCTACCCTTTTTTTAAACGCCTCCAGGGATGGTGAATCCACCACCTCCCTGGGCAGCCTATTCCAATTTTTAATAACCCATGAACTGAAAAACTAAAAAAAGGAAAAAAAATTATTTGCATCTTTGGGGAGCTATTCACTGGAAGTGCTTAGGGTAGGTGAGGGAAAGTATCATCTTCACCACCTCTGAAAAATGCAATATGCTCCAGGTAAAACTTCCATCACCCTCTGTGGAGTGTGATTTATTTTTTTTTTAAGAAGCCAAATAAACACTTTACACCCCCAAAACAAACCTTAAAACAAAGCTTCCTCCCAGAAGCTCAGATATTGCTTGTATAAGATTTAACCATACACAGCTGTGTATTTTTTAGCCCAAAAACTCGCACCGGCCTCTTTTAGTGTTCCCCCAGCATTGTGAACCAGCAGGCATCAGTATGTGGCTCTGGGCAGGTTGGTAACACCTGCTTAGGAGGGTCAGGAAAATTGTGGCATCCTCTTCCACTTCCAGGAAAACCCAAGCATGGGTCTGAAGTGTTTTGCAGACCCTGAAACATTATTTTATTGGATTCTAAATATAAATGTTTATTATGATTTGTAGTTTCAAGCAAGCAGCATTCTGCATTGGCGTGTTACGGAGCCAAAGGGAGGCCTACTGACGATATGGCATGATATCTTTCCTCCATTTGAATGTTCAGAACTACCTTTGGACAATTAGACATAAGACTATATTTCCTAAATTTGCATAAAATGAGAATCACACAGATGGACAACACATGCTTCCCATAAGTCCAGTGTGAAAATTACTCTATCACTTGTCGTTGTACCCAATCTTTCCACATTTCTGGCAATTCACATCTTAAACAAACAAGAATTGTGACAAGCAAAACAGATGGTCTCTCCTCCTCCTTCCTAAAAAGTTCCAAAGGCATATTTCCCAAAATTCTTGCTTTATAATGGTGCTGTTCTACTTGTCACAGCAGTTTTGAAAGAACTTTCAGTAACACACAAATAGCAGGCCTAAGCCTCTTTTACAGCAAGGTCTCGGAAAACCTGCCTGTGAGAGCAAAGGATCCGCGCAGGGAATGAGCTAAAAAACCCCAGATCTTCTAGGTGAATTTAAAGAGGTGTCAGTCAAGCCATTTAAAGCAGGCTTGCTATTCAAAGGCTAAAAGGCAGATTCTGTTTCCTTCTCCATTTATAAACTAGACTATTAATTGGTGCTTGGCGTCAGCTCGTTACTCAGCATGTGGGAGCTTTATCAAACCCACATATTTGCTAAGGGAAAAATGTCCTGCAACAAAGGGCGCTCCTAATCAGCGGCACATGAACCTCTTCATTGGGAGCATTCACAATGGATATACGGCCAAGAATGCCTTTGCCTCCCATTGTGGCCTTACAGCATATCATCCTTCTCATTTCTGTTTTATCTCCACCCCACGTGGCCTTCTGCTCCAATGTGCCAACTATGGCTACAGGTATCCATCTCCTACACGGCAGGAGCTGTGCAGTGTTTAGAGGGATGGGACAGGCAAACGCACCTTGTGAGGGTTACGGACACGTGGACCCCTACATGGCAGTAACTTGGGAACAAGCTGACCATGGGCAAACGATGCCAGGTGTGGAGAAATCTTCAAGGAACCCATGAACAAAGCCCTCAGAAGAAAATGAAAGGTAAGCAACAGCGATACAAAAGAGGCTGCAAAAATAGGACCGAGGGCATAACCCAGTTCTGTCTCTAAGCAGCACAGCCTGAAAAAGCAACCCCTCACTTCACGAGAAACGAGTGTTAATAAACAGTACAGCCATCATGCCAGTAACCTCCTTAGCCTTTGCAACACCATTTCATAAGCTTCTTTCAGTCTGTACAACTACATGTATACATTTTGTAGGCATACAAGTTAATCAGACTTACAAGAGAAGCTGCATCCGTATCTTTTCATTGCTCCACAGGAGCAATCAGGAGTGAGAAGTTCTCAGTTAAGGTATTGCTGAAGGAATAGTAAGTGTGCATCCCATCAGAAAATGAGACATGAGCCTAGCTCTCCTCTTGCTGCACATGTTCTCGCACCAAAGAAAAGGTGGGGCAGCATTACCTCTGTCTTAAAAGCACCCAGCTGTTGTCAGCTGCATTTTGAGAGAAGTCTGATACTGCCAGAGCACATCAGGTGGCATCTGAAAACACCTACTTAAGGATCCCCTGAGCCAAGTTAGAGGTGGAAAATCTATTTATTAAATACCGTAAGGTGATGGAGAGGCCTGTGGCAGCCCTTGCCACGCACAGAGAGGCAGCTCCAGGACCCACCAGGTAGCACGTCCATGGATGTTTATTCCAGGCTCGGTTTCAGGCTCATGTGCCTCTGGGGCTGTCTTAGGTGTCTCACGTTGTCTCTAAGCTTTGTTTAAAGGTGGGGTATTTAATTGCCTGCCCAGGACACAAAGGGAGGGCTACATATTCTGTGTTACCCTGCAAGCTCGCACCCTTCCTATGTCAGACTTGGAAGTGTGCTTTTCTCAGTAAAAGTTTTACGTGTAAATTCAGATGCTTCTGAGTATGAACAGCAAACAGTAGAAACGCATACTTATCAGGAAAGAGTGCTAGTGAAAGTTTTCTGGTATCTGTAGGCCACCTCAATCATTGACGTTAGCTCCATAATTAACTGTCTGGATGGCACCTAAGGCTGATTTGCTGGTTGAAAAGAAAGAGAGAATACAGAGACTCTCACTAATGATCAGGATCTGCCACTCTCACTCACGCTGAATATCATTTCACTGCCCGAACTATCTCTTCAGTTTTAGTTGACCAAGTCAAGACATCATTAAATTAGGTTGAGCAGTAATTTATGCCAAAAATACTCCCACTGGTACTACTGGACTATTTCTGGAATAAATTACTATTCATGTTTATCCCTGCTATTGTTCCTTTCCCCTAAACAAAAGAGAACAGAGCAGGAGTAAGGGTAATTTCATATTAAAATGCACAACAAAGACTTTTCTGGTGTGTTTTTGAACTTATACCCAGAGACTGAAGTCTTCCATTGGACCATAAATTCAGTACATGTAATCACAACTTTCCCCATTCCATCTACCCTGGCAGTACGTTTTGATCCCAGTTTGAAGCAATGACTTCTGAAGCAAAAAGCTCATTCCCTTTCCGTACCCCCACCTTGTTGGAGGCTCCGCTTTATGTGTAAAAACTACATCCACACTGTGGAGTCAGAACAAACTCTGCTTCAGCTGCATTTAAAACTAGATAAGGCATCTCTATAGCGCTTGCACCTAGAGAACAGTTATCTTCCAAGAAAAGCAATTAATCTAAATATGAACAGTGATTATATTTTTTTTCTGATGAGAAACCTCTTTCTAGTTTCAAAGCCAAAACACAGAACTCATTTTGCGTGTCACAAATGGACCTGGACTGCAAAGTGAGGGAACAATAAAAGACCTGTTAGTAAATAGTATATATAGTTTCCAGGCTGAGCATTTCCTTCCAAGGAAATGTGTCCCTCTGTAATCATCAGCACAAGCAGAAGTGTAATTACTCCCCACAACCTCTGCCTCTTAACAAACAAATACTTCTGAAGTGGAAGATTGAAGGCAAAAAGCAAGGAGATTCCTGGGAACACCTGTGCCATTTGCCATGTTACCTTCTGGTGGCCAAAATTGCTGATGCAAGAGCATCCTCCCTAACTTCAAAAGCTCTGTGTCCCTCCTGATACGCGTGCAGGAATCTGCCCAGCTTGAGGGACCCGAGGGCATTGCACAGAGAAGAAACAGCGTAGGCCAAGTTCTTTAAAACTAATCGCTGCAGTCTGGCAAATTTTTGGCGTGCAGCCACCCCCAGCAGCCATTCAAAAATGCCAGGTGGCTCCGTCTTGCCAGCGAGATGGTTTGGCAGAGATTTTGAAATGAAGCAATTCAAAGTGAAAATCATCTGCCCTTTCCAAACAGAACTGTCTCAAACACTTGATTAGGTTTCAATCCAAAATAGATATTTTTTTTGTTCAAATTAACTGACTGCAAAATAAGCCATTTTTGTCCCAGTCTGTCTGGCTGATTGCGCCTCGTAACTTTGTGGTATTTCTGCAGGTTACCTTTGCTAAGGCGTGGGCTCTCTTACGTAAACTGGCAGGATATGTTGTAAATAAGAACTGTATTTTGGTAATCTTAGTAAGTAGGCACTCCATATTAATAAAAACTCTTGTGAGCCACAGTGCACATCTTCCCACAGCTTCTTGCCGCATGATATCTCGTCTTAAGCAGCAAGACTTAGTAGGAGAAAAAAAACTAATCCTGTCTGCTAAATGTAAGCAGAGGTAGTTGAGAGGCTGCTAACAGATTTATTTTTGTTTATAAAATATCAAATAGTCAAAACTGAACCTGAGCTAGTTTTATATATTTTCTGATCTCAGAAAGGTTTCCAATCTTGCAACTGCTCTAAGATCTTATTTTTGTGGGGTTTAGCATCAGATCATTTTATTCCCAAGTTGGAGACAACTTTTTGTTTGGAAATTTGATTTTATTTGCACCACAAAGAATTTGAAAGTCTAAAAAATCAACATCTAAGCACATTTCAATTGGCCTATCATTAACTGCCTTTGTTTTTCTGAGTTGGTTTGTTGACCAGCTGAGGAAGATTGAATGGGAGCAGTTGAAAAATTTCAAAGGTACAAATTTTCATCCCGGTTTAAACTTTGAAAAAACTTTGAGAAAACAATTTCCTTGACTGTCTAGACAAGGACATTGTGAAGGGAAGCGTAATTTCTTTTCTAAAGGAAATGGTCTTGGAGGGAAACCTAGCTCTGATCCATAAGTAATTCCTGAAACTCCTCTGCAAGAGGGAAGCTCAGCAGCAACTCAAGAGCTCTTTAGGGTACCTGGTGTGGAAGGAGGGAGGGGAGATGAACAGGGAAGAGACTTAGGCTGGACATTTCTATATTTTATATGTTAATCCCCTCTCCTGGGACACTGGTGATGTGACTGAGACACAGTGTCCTGTGTCCAGAGTCTGATGACCCAAAATGTTATATCATTTGGCAGAAGAAACAATTCTTGTTGTTTCCTGGATATTAGCTAGTTACATAGCAAAGAAAATACTTCCAAAGATAAAAAGCCTGTCCAGAAAGCAGAAATTGTAACACTTCAAACTGCCGGTAAGTGAAATTTAAAAAGAGAAGCAAACCTAATGGTGTTCAAGAGGAGCAATGACAAGAAACTTTCTGTATACTCGCCCCTGTAACTTATACTATAAGGAAGATCTCTCAGGACCTTTAATATTACCACCATAGCTTGAGACCCTGTTAGATACCACATACCCCAAAATATCCTATTAAAAATACAGGAAGTCAAATTGTCATGGTTTCAGTTGGGATGGAGTTAACTTTCTTGCTAGAAGCTGGTGTAGTGCTATGTTTTGGATTTGGGATGGGAAATAGTGTTGGTAGCATACTGGTGGTTTTGGTTGTTGCTAAGCACTCTTTTCTGCTCCTCACACTGCTCCACCAGTGAGCAGGCTGGGGGTGCACAAGAAGCTGGGAGGAGACACAGCCAGGACAGCTGACCCCAACTGACCAAAGGGATATTCCATGCCATATGACATCATGCTCAGCGTATAAAGCTGGGGGAAGAAGGAAGGGGGGGACATTTGGAGATATGGCAGTTGCCTTCCCAAGTAACCATTAGGCGTGCTGGAGCCCTGCTTTCCTGGAGACGGCTGAACACCTGCCTGCCCATGGGTAGCAGTGAACGATTTCCTTGTTTTGCTCTGCTTGCATGCACAGCTTTTGCTGTCCCTATTAAACTCTCTTTATCTCAACCCACAAATTTTTTCTCACTTTCACTCTTCCAATTCTCTCCCCCATCCCAACTGGGGTTAGTGAGCGGGTGGCTGTGTGGTTTTAGCTGCCAGCTGGGGTTAAACCATGGCACAAATAAAACACATAAGAGAACATGCTCAGGGTAAATCAGTCCTTATTCCAGCAGATGGCTGCCCAGACAGTAAGAAGCTGGTTGCTCCCCTCCTACAGTCAGCCGGCATCAGCTGTAAGATGCTAAATATCCTTTACCAGCGCTGGCTGGGTGTTACAAGGCATGCAGCTTACCCCACAGTACAATACCCCTCTCAGTGCCTAAGCTAATGGGATTTGCCAGAGGCTGCCACCCAACGGTGAGCAAGGTCACCCCATTGCCCTCCAGCTTGGTGCTTGGGCACCTCTGAGTGGGCTCTGCTGCCCATGGGATATGCCAGAAGAGCCTGGCATGCACATGCACTATTCAGAAAGAGGGCCACCAAAAATGGCAGGTAGGAGATATAAAATCCCCTCTGGGGATCCCCCAAGATGTCCAGCCACCATTGGCACTCCAGCCACCAAGTTTATTTCAAAGATGGCACAGTGACCCTTCCTGTCTCCTCCTACCTTCACAGCCCACCCTGCAGGAGGCTTTTCGCAAGCCCTAAGGTCCAAGGTAGTTCATTTCTAGTCTTGGTCACTTTTTCTCTTCCCCAAGAAGAAGTATTCCACACGTATGTTGAACTCCACCTCTTGCCTTTACCAGAGAGCCCTGGGATGAAAAATTGCGGGATTGTGATTGCAGGGCTCATCCTCCTGCCCCTTATGCTGGGTCGCTCCTCCCTCCTTGGGACTCAGTCATTTACAACGTTATCACCTGCCTTCTTGCATCACAGTTCAGTGAGGTCACTCTGTATGCCTACGTGAGGCAATCACCCAAGTAAGTTAGACACAGCATAAGTGTTATCCTTTTCTTCCTGCCTTTTTACATGCAGACGCTTGAGAGCTGTAATACAAGGCAGAGGGGATTGCAAAGCAGATTTCCTGCCTTTTCCTACACCGCTAGCTGACCTTCTGTATAACCCCAGAAGAAGCCACTTCAGCTCCTCTACTCAGCTACCTACCTGTAAAACAGGGATAACCATACCTAGAGGATTCATTACAGGTTGAACATTATTAGGCATAATTCATGCTATTATAAGGAGCTTTTTGCAGTCTGTAGTACCTAAGTATCAGAGTTTTACATGGCTTTTCCCATGCTACAAGACAAAAAGTATAATTGGCTCAACATCCTCATCATGGTTTTCACAATTACTGAAAAAAAACATCTTCATAGCTATTTAAATGCCAGTAGGGAGGTCTCTAGGCTTGTACTCTTGCATAACAGTTTGTAAAGTTTTTTCCTAGTAACTCCTCCACCAAACTCACTCATCCATGGTTTAGATGTAGTGATTTTCATCCTTTTTGATTTGCGCTTTTCAAGGAGAGGCGTTAACTTCTGTCAAGCCTCCAGGCAATAAAGCTGCCTTTTTAAGCTCTCCTTTGAGATCTCTTAGAAATAGTCCATAGAGACCAACAGTCTCCCCATTAAATTGATTAGAGCTTATTGTGTTCACTGCTTCAACTATTTGCAATCCTGTCTCTTAAGAGCTATGTCTGCTCGCACAGACCTGGATAACCCTGGAGAGAGCAGCAGAACTTGTAACCAGATGTGATGTTTAAGGGAATGGGGGAGCTGGGGAAGGAGATTTCCCCCACCACCGGTGTAAGTGTGCCACCCTCTGGACAATGGTCTGAATCGCCTTTTCCAGACCACCAACACCTTGAGGTAAAGATCAGCGGTGCCAGTGGGGTCCAATAGCTGTCGACCCGAACCAAAAGCCATCTGCATCTGTGTAAAACTGGGTCCTGCTTAGCTCAAACAGGAGCTTTCTATTATTAGCTCTATAGCTCACTGCTGAAAACAGATCTGATCCTGTGACAGCAAGCACTGCAGTTCATTTTCGGATATTAAAAGTCTGTGTAATCTGTTTCCACCCTTGGACCTCTGCTTTCCTTTTCATTGCACCCGTTGCACCCAGCAGAGACATGAACTGCAGCACCACCCTTGTCAGAAGATGCACTAGTAGGCAAGGCTTTCTCTATTAAGGCTCCGTTCCTGCCTAATTAAATTTTCTACTTTTCAGTTGATTATTTTGTCCATTTTAAGATTTACATATTGCCTCAGCTCTGCTCTCTGTCTTGAAGAGAAAGAAGCTAGCTAGTGCTGTGCAACAGAGGGTCAATATTTTTCAGGGGACTGCCCAGGGTATTTTGGACTCTACCTTGCACTAAGCAGCAAGTCTTTTACAAAGAATGCCAACACAAAATGCAAACTGTCTCATAGAGCAGGAGGCCACAAAACCACCCGAATGAAGTGAGCGCATTGAGCATCCAGATGGGCGGCAGACTATGTGGAAAACGCTTCTCACCAGGGAGACAAACCTGTAGTCCAGCAGCATTTCTCTGTTCTCTCCTACTAGCTTGAAGCCTTACAACCCATAAACCCACTAGATTGATTTTGAGATTTACTATTTATTACAGTGTTCCCAGGCCAGGCCAGATTATTCCTTCTTAAGTGAAAACTCTAGGTTATGTTATTAGATCCTCATAATGGCATCTTACTCATGCTTCTTGGAAGCAATGTGCCTCGGTGGGCAATTTTGCAAGTGATCAGATTACAATGGACTAAAATGGGATGAAAGTGCTGCATAAACCAGGATAAATTGAAAGCCTGCATTTCTAAAAGCAACTTATCTAGCATTTGATTGATGGGGAAAAAAGGAAAGGAAGAGAGATCCCTACTGAAGAGAGCATTGTCAGAAACATTTGTTCTCACTGGACAGTGAATTGACCAACAGCCTGTTTTTAGGAAAGCAGAAGCTGCCTCCTCACAATTGGGCTGTGAGATTAAAAATTGTGTTAAAAGAAAATTAAAATTAGAAAATCCAAGCACTCAGTGCTTTACAATAGGAAAAAAGCTGCCTGTCCAAATTTCATCCAACTGTTTTGTCTATAAGCATTGTGAGATGAAATACTCTATTGTGTGACATGGGGTACATACCGTGACACGGCCACAGCATCATATCCCAGGCTCATTCAGTGTGCAGAATAGCTGATGTGCAAACTCTTATTCAACCTTTCTGTGTACCTTCTCTCAAAGGATGATTTGGGCATTATTTGCAGTGCCACAGCCCAATATTTTATCAAGTATGAAGTTATTCATTACCTTCTGGAAGTTTCTGTTACAATGTCACTTCACAACAACTTATCCACAGCCATTATGAATTTGTCTCTCCGGTATGCCCCAGAGATGAGAGAAAGGATGCTTCGCAGAAGGGAATCTGAGGCGCAGGGATATTTGGGTCCAGTTTAGTTGATTGTCCTTCAGGTCATTTTCCAAAGTGTTTAACATTTTACAACATCATGTGGCAGAGAAACCTAGAACAATTTTCATATGTATAACTTTCATATGTATATGCATAATGTCTTAGCTCTGTAGCAGAAAGATCCCACCTAGTTGTCCAAGTGACGTTCCTGAGATGATCTTACAGATTGTTATGGTTTCAATTAGAATAGAGTTAACTTTCTTGCTGGAAGCTGGTGTAGGGCTATGTTTTGGATTTGGGATGGGAAATGGTGTTGATAGCACAGTGGTGGGTTTGGTTGTTGCTTAGCATTCAAGGCCTTTTCTGTTCCTCACACCACCCCGCCAGCGAGTAGGCTGGGGGTGCACAAGAAGCTGGAAGGAGACACAGCCGGGACAGCTGACCCCAACTGACCAAAGGGATATTCCATGCCATATGACATCATGCTCAGCGTATAAAGCTGGGGGAAGAAGAAGGAAGGGGGGGATATTTGGAGTGACGATGTTTGTCTTCCCAAGTAACCATTAGGTGTGCTGGAGCCCTGCTTTCCTGGAGATGGCTGAACACCTGCCTGCTGATGGGCAGCAGTGAATGAATTCTTTGTTTTTCTCTGCTTGCGTGCGCGGCTTTTTGCTCTCAACCAATGAGTTTTTCTCACTTTTACTCTTCCAATTCTCTCCCTCATGTGAATTGCGTGGAGTGAGCGGGTGGCTGTGTGGTTTTAGCTGCCAGCTGGGGTTAAACCACGACACAGACAAACCATGAAGTGGCCATTACTAGAGACTTCACATTCACTAGTGACTGACTTAGGGTTGCACAGGCAATGCTGATTTAGGTATTTCCCTACAGTAAGCTTAATTTCACAGAACTGTATTTTGAGTTGAAGCAAAGCTGAGGGGTTCACATCCACTGTAGACGCAGCTAACAATTATGTCCCCCACCCCTGCACCCCTCATAGCTGCCCTGTGTCACCTGAGCTTCTCCCTCTGCTCCTAGCCACAGTCATCGTCATCCCTTTCCTGCAGGCTAGCTCAGATTTTCAGTGCCTACCAGCTCTTCCAAACAGTTTTTACCAGCCTCTGCCTTTCTACCATTTCTTCTGCAATCCAGTGTGACAGATCCCTCTGTTTATCGTGCAGACACATTAAGGGCAAGCACCAAGAGAGCAAGACCAGGTGTGTAAGTTCAGCAGCTATGACCAGCTGAAAGCCAGAGACTTATAATGAAAAGCATTTGAGAGTCTGAAACAGACAGTATTGCTTGCCCCTCCATCTTTAACAGGTGCAGTCGTGGTTGCCACAACTGTGTCTTTTCATTTTAACACAAAGATGACAATTATCTCATTGTTACTAAGCATTTGCCTCAGTTATATCTCATGACAATGGGTTCCCCAGGGTAGCAACAATAGTGCCATAAGGTCTGGTCTATGCTTCCATGTTTTGTCTGTATACTTACAATAGTTAAAAGTGCAGAGAGAAAGGAAACAGAGCATGCTAGCAAAGAAGTTATTGCTTGTCTAAATTGTGTCTCCACCAAGAAAGCTCGCAAAGCTCCCCACAAGCCTTTCTAGCACAGATGCATACCCTTAGCACGTTGCAGAGACAGGCATCAAGCAGTGCAAGCTTTCCTCCTCTCCACAGTCCCAGAACAATAAACCCCAGAATAATCCTGAGAAGTAGTTCATGGTCATGTCTGTCCTCTGCTTTTGAGGAATAACAAACAGCAAGTAACAGCTACACCGAGAACAGGATCAGAACAGCCTGTATAACTTCTTATCAATAAAATACAACTCTCTTCTATGCTGTGCCACCAGTAAATGACACAACAGTCACTCCTCTTTTTGTAGCAGTGTTGTAAAGCTTTCCTTTTAGCGGGCTCAAATTTCTTCTCTTTCAGTCCCAGTGATGGAATTTAATCCATTAAATAATCAGAATCTTTTCGAGGTTAAAGCAGGGGCAGGAAGATCTGCCATAACTTTTTCTTTTTAACACTGTGCTGCAACGGGGAAGAGATGAAACGAAAAGGCTAAACTATGTCAAAAGATTATTCAGTGTCTGACACTCAGTGGTCAAAATCTAGTACTGCAGTTACAATCCGGCTACAGAAATCAGTACTGCCTCAAAAGTAACCCAGTTCAAGAGTGACCCCATTTGATACACCAATAGAAATGTTAAAGGACATAAAGGTCCATAAAAGACCTGCCATTTTCGTATTTTATTAGTGTGTGTTTTTAAACTGCGGGATCAACACAGAATTAAAACCAGGGTTTCAATTACAGGTAATTGAACCTGAATAAAGGGCACAAAATCCAAACACTGTAATTTAATTATTTCAGAATTAATGAAATAATTTCTGTCTGATCATAAACTACTGAGAACAGATTTTTTTCCCCACGTTTTTTTGTCTTGAAAAACAACAGTCACTCTATTGGCATATTTTAATAAAACTTAGTGGTGGTTTAAGCCTACTACTTTGGAAAATTTTAGAAAAAAAATACTAAAAAGTTAATTTAATCCCTCAAAAACATTTATCTACATGCAATCACTAAAGTAATCTTAATTCAAAATCAGCCGTTAAATAAAAATAAATAGATACAACTAAGAATTACTAATAAGCTTCACAAAGGTATTTAACTTGCTGCAAGAGAAATCAGACTGTCACAGCATATTACCGTAAGGTAGGCAGTGAAGTATTTTATAGCATAACACAATGAAAAAGAATGTTCTAAGACAGAATACAAGTAAAGATGTCCCCAAAAGGCCTCTCATTGCATGGTATCAGAGCCTTTTAAGCTTTGTTTTGCATTCACAGACCTACATTCAAGCCAGACTGCTGCTGAAGCCCAGCCAGAGGTAGTAGGGTTGAAAACACCATATTCTAAGAAATATTAGCTCCACTCCTGCGCTAGCTGCAAAAAGTGGTGTGACCGAACCACCCTAGCCTAGTGAGCAGCCTTGGCTGATGTGGTGGGCATCAGAAATGCAGGTTTAATCCTTCAGATTCAAGGACCCTTATCAACTACTCCAAGAATATGGCAGCACAAAACAAGAGATAGTCCATACCCTCTTGTGACACATTTCGTCTAGGTGATATAAGTTACCCAAGAAAAAAAGATTTAAAAGAGTTTGTAACTGAATGCAGAAGATACAGGTAAATTCCTATAAAATCCCTTTGCATAGCAAGGAACAGGGTTTGGCCAGAGGTGTATAATGTTGTCCAGGAGAGACATTCCAATAAAGCCATGGGAGATGTCAAACAGGAGCTCGAAGTCAGAGATAAGTTTGGTCCTTCATTCCTTGAGTTTATGGACTAGAATATTCTGGATTACCTTCAGAGCACTGATGTCATGGTTTTGAATCCCAGCCATATAGGCCAGAAATAATTATGTGTATCTTTTCAAAAGTCGTGTTTCTTTGCACACCAGGAACTTTTCTATCTCAAAAATCAAGCCCATCATGCACAGCATTTTTCGCAAAAACAAATATGCTATCCTGAAATCTAAACATTTTTCAGATATGTCTTGTTCTAAAAAAGAGGGACTGTGCCACCTGGCTGTTAGAGAGCACAGGATGTTCCTCTCTTCAGACAAGAAGAAGCCTCACATTCACAGGCCCTGGTCCTCCTGGGAGACTTTAATCACCCCATTATCTGTTGGAAGGGCAACACAGCCAGGCTCAAGCAATCCAGGAGGTTTCCGGAAGGCATTGGTGATAACTTCCTAAAACAGGTGCTCAAAGACACAAGGGGACGTGCTCTGTTGCACCTCATACTCACAAACAAGAAAGAGCTTGTCAGGGATGTGAAGATTGGGAGCAGCCTTGGCTGTAGTGAGCATGGAGATGGTGGAGTTCAGGATCCTGAGAGAAGGGAACAAAGCAAATAGCAGGATCTCCAGCTCTGGACCTCAGGAGAGTGGGCTAATGTCTTCAGAGAACTGCTTGGAAGAATTCCATGGGATAAAGCTCTGGACAGAAGAGGGGTGCAGGAGAGCTTGATGGTTTTCAGGGACCACCACCAACAAGATCAGAAACAGTCCATTCCCACGTTCAGGAAGTCTAGCTAAGGTGACAGAAGTCCTGCATGGATGAACAAAGAGTTCCTGATTAAATTCAGGCTTAAAAGGAAGCATACAAGAGGTGGAAGCAGGGTCAGGTCATGCAGGAGGAGTATAGAGACACTGTCAGAGCACATGATGGGGTTAGGAAAGCCAATGATCAACTGGAGTTGAATCTGCTGAGGGATGTGAAGGTCACCAGGAAATGTTTCTGCAAGTACAAAAACAGCAAGAGGAAGACTGGGGAAAATGTGGGCCTGCTACTGAACGGGGCAGGGGACCTAGTGACAAAGGACATGGAAAAGGCCAAGGTACAGAATGCCTTCTTTGCCTTAGTCTTTACCAGTAAGACTGGTCTTCAGGAATCCCAGGCCTCTGACACCAGAGTGAAAGTCTGGAGGAAGGAAGACTCCACCCTTGGTGGAGAAGGATCACGTTAAGGAATATTTAGACAAACTGTAACTCACATAATGGTTGCATGAGACTTGTCAGGATGCACCCACAAGTGCTGAGGGAGCTGGCTGATGTCATTGCAAAGCCACTCTCAATTATCTTTAAAAGGTCAAGGCGGCCAGGGAAGTTCCTGAGGACTGCACATTGCTCCTGTCTTCAAGAAGGGCAAGAAGGAGGATCTGAGGAATTACAGGCCAGTCAGCCTCACCTCAACCCTAGGAAGGTAATGGCACCACTAATCTTGGAAGTAATTTCCAAACACAAGAAGGACAAGAAAGTGATTTGGAGTAGCCAGCATGGATTTATGAAGTAGGAATCATGCCTAACCAGCCTGACAGACTTCTACAATGCAATGACTCACTCGGTGGGTGAGGGGAGAGCAGTGGATGGTGTTTATCTCGACTTCGGTAAGGCTTTTGACATAGCATCTCCTATAACATCCATATTGACAAACTGATGAAGTACAAACTAGCTAAGTGGATAGTGAGGGAGATTGAAAACTGGCTGAACTGCCAGGCTGAAAGGGCTGTGATCCACAGCACAGAGTCCAGCTGGGGGCCAGTGACCAGTGATGTACCCCAGGGGTCAATACTGGGTCCAGTCCTGTAACTTCCTCATTAATGACCTGGACAATGAGACAAAGTGAAACTTCAGCAAGTTTGCAGATGATAGAAAACTGGAAGCAGTGGCTCTGCATTAGGAATAATGTTGCCAGAAGGTCAAGGGAGGTGATCCTTTCCCTCTACTCAGCCCTGGCTGGACTGTGCTGGGACTAGGTTTTGACTCCCCTGCACAAGATTCTGGGGAAGGCCATAAAGATGATTCAGGGACCAGAGTATCTGACATGTGGGGAGAGAGCTGGGCCTGTTCAGCCAGGGTAAAAGAAGGCTCAGGGAGATCTTATCCATGTGTATAACACATAAATACCACTAGGTTTTTATACACATGGATAAGATACACAGCACTTACCTGTTGTGATAAGTGCTGCATATCGTAAGCTCTGATTGGTAAACTCTTGTACTATTCTGCAATGGGCTGTATGTAGGGAACTGATGTAACAAAAGCATTCACAAGGAAAGCTTTACAAATATTTTAAAGAATTTTCAAATGTATTCTGAGGACTATTTGTCATAATTTTTTGTATGTGAAGTCAGGTTCTTACCTTTAGAAATCTCTCCAAGCATAATAACAAATTTTTTTAAAAAGGGCTCAAAGTCTATTCCTTAAAAACAACAACAACAATGTATTGTAAAAAACATAACTTAAAATGTCATTAGGTAGGATTGGTTGGACTTTTTCTGGGCAAACTTTGTTGATAAATCAGAGGTGCTCGTGAAAAGTGTCTGCTTGCCTCAGAACAAGTCAGGCCGTAATGCCTAGGTATTTTTGAACAGAGAAAATGCAATCAAGCAAAATGCAAGCAAACAAAACTCATTCACCAGCCAAAACAGAACAGAAAATTTTTTTACACTTATTTTCCTCAACTTTTATCTCATCTCTCTCCGAGGGCAAAAACCTGATACTAGGCATCCTGTGGTAACACTAAGAATATCTTTTTGCCCATGATATAGCATCATGTAGTCTGTTGGGTCTCAGGCCTAGGGATGAATACAGGCCTCTAACTCTAAGTCCTGGGGAGTAAAATTTTGAACAGAAAATTTCATATATTGAGGAAAGAAATAAAATCTGTAATTATTTGAATAGGCATCTTTCTGTACTCTTACCAAGGCAGTTAGATTACTGGCTAGAGAAAAGTGAGATGATGAAAGAGAATATCATTTTGCAACATAACCTGTTCCCTCATACTTATACGTTAAAATCAGACATACATGCATGCCTTAACACATGCGTATATATGTACTATATTCCATGTATCCGACAGTACAAAACCAACCTTCCTCTGCATTAGGAGTGTAAATGTGCTCTACAAATCAGGCTACAGTCTTTCCAGCAACTGTTTGAAAATAATATGACTGAAGCTACATCTAGAACCTTTAGTTACCAGCTTCCATGTCAAGAAAATCAAGGCTGCTAAAAAGTCTGCCATGGGAATATGTTTGGAGGATGCTGTTTCACCAGTAGCTTTTCAGCTTGAACTGACATTTCTCACTATTCATACCCATCAATGTCAAAAACTATATCGCGTTTTACAGCAAAGTTTCTACATTTGCCTTAAAGGGTGTCAGTCAGCCTGTGCTCTCCTCAGTTAAACGGGCTCGTCGGGCAGCAGGACTCCCAGCTGCGCTGAAACGCGGTCTCCGCAAACTCTCGTGCTAGACACCTAACCATCCTGACAGCAGCTATGCTCAGAGGAGGGCATGCTTTTCCCCACACAGCTGATGCTTTCCCTCCCCGTAACTGCAATAGCTTTTCACTGGAAGTGGGAGTTAGTGTTACTATGGTAGAGTGTTTTCGCTCGTGTTTGTTGAAAGGTGTTTAATAGTAAGCACCGGGTTGAGTGAATGTGTCATCTGCCAGACTCTGTACACATTGAGTGGAAGAGAGGGAAGCTGAACATTCAAGCTGTTTTCAAAGTGTGTCCCCTGATGATTATGGGGGGGTTGACTGGCTGCATCACATCTCATCTCATCTCATCACCTTGTTTTGAATTCGGTCCTTTGGAAGATAGATGTTGAAGATAGGAGACCTAATGTTAAAATTAAGATCTCCAACAGTTTTCAGATTGGGTCCTACAAATAAAAGAGCATCCTTGTTTCACACTCTAAAAGGAATACTTGTTTAAAACAGCTCATGACAGAAAGGATTTCAGAACATTTCTGTTCTATGGCTGAGAGAGTTGGGGCTGTTCAGCCTGGAGAAGAGAAGGCTCCAGTGAGATCTTATAGCAGCCTTCCAGTACCTAAAGGGGGCCTACAGGAGAGCTGGGGAAGGACTTTTTACTGGGGCATGTAGTGATAGGACGAGGGGGAATGGCTTCAAACTGGAAGAAGTTAGATTTATATTAGACCTCAGGAAGAAACTGTTTACTCTGAGGGTGGTGAGACACTGGAACAGGTTGCCCAGAAAAGTTGTGTATAGCCCATCCTTGGAGGTGTTCAAGATCAGGCTAGATGGGGCTTTGAGCAACCTGGTCTAATGGGAGGTGTCCCTGACCATGGCAGGGGGGTTGGAACTAGGTGATCTTTAAGGTCCCTTCCAACCTAAACCATTCTATGATTCTATGATCACTCCTAAGGCTCACATTTGACCATTTGTGCATTTGAGGATGCGTAAATGAGATACCAACCCAGAGATGCACTTCTAACACTGCTCCAGACAGAAACTTAGATTTCATCTCCATGCATGAAATTTCCAGTGAGTTAAGTCCTGTAGCCTTCCACTCATTGCAAACAGCTAAGACAGTTAGGTAACCACCAGACCTTTCCCCGATACAGAGAAGAATAAAGTATATAAAACCTCTACCATGGCTAATTAGAGGAAGAGAAATAAACAGCTTTCATCCTATAATTAGAAGTAGATGAACTAAAAAAAAAAAAATAGCAAAAGGCATCAATTAATGTGATAAACAAGCAAGATTAGTCTGTTTAGATGTTATCCATATAGTCACCGTGTAACAGGAAATTAATTTTCAACATTTTTTTTATGGTAAAAGTTATCTGAGGGGAACAAATAGAAAAGAGGAAGGTCCTACAATCATTTTGGAAAATTTTGGGGAAAAGGTACCTTTTTCGCTCTTTCACCTCCTTCAGGAATAAAAAGACAAGGAATGTACTCAAGATGAAGGAATACGTCCAACTATACTCAATCCAAGGCTGCTGAGGAGTAGATCTACTCAAATGGCAACTGAAACACAAATTTAAACACAGCTTCTTTGACAAGTTTTATTTAAATCGGGGAGCGTTCACAGTATATATTACAATCATTAAAAATCACAGCACGCTCTTCAAGAACTAGTTGATTGTGCAAGTTCCACAGTTTCTCTGGTGTTTGCACTGGTGGTGTTGACGTTCACCATTCAAAGAACCCAACAGAAAGCCACACAACACACAAGCTTGAGGGCTTCAGAGGATGTCCTGCACACACAAGACAGTGTACACAGTGTGGCTGGAAAAGGAAATTCAGTGTTTTTTCTTCCATCTTATTCTTGTGATTTCAGCATGAGGGAAGCAAGATTTTCATACAGGAAGCATTAGGGGGTTAAAGTGATCTCTTCCATCTTTATTTGTACTATTTGTAGCATGTTTATCTCTTTCCACTCCTTCCTAATGCTACAGATTTACAGTGCCAACAAAAGTAATGAATGACCTGAATTCACCTTTAAATCCCAGGAAACTTGAACAGTCTGTATCCACTGAAATAACACTGTTATTGCAACAGCTTTGGATAATAAACTCCTAACTGGACTGACAGAAGTCTAGTCTTTGTTGAATACCTCCTCTAATCATCTCAATACAGAACAAGCTGTTTACTTTAATGTTTATTTTCTTGAATCACAACAAGACTTCATTGTTGGAATTACTGCATAAATATGGAGCTAAGAAATAGTCACTGGTGAACATTATTCATGGATGTAGAGGTCTTAAATGATTCAGACTCTGATTCACTCACATCCTCAATAATTATCACCACAAAAGGGAACACATTTTAAAGAACAGGATGTGAAATTAGTGTTCTGAAGAATCTGTAAAACAAAACCCGTACAGATTTTTTTTTTTCAAGTTCACTATGACTTGTTACTGACTTCTAATAGCTCAATCAGTAGTCTTTCATTTTTAAACAACCACGGTACATGGAATTTTTTTCATGATAAAAACAAAAGAGAATGGTTAGGTAACTGGAAACTTTTAGAATTACTTTAGGTCACTTTAGACCTATTAGTGCTGTGCTTCTGCTTTCATGAGAATATATGGGGTTTAAGTCACTGGATTATTTTGTAGAAAGATAAGCAACTCTGTCAACATCCATAAGTCTTCACTCAGCACTGAGCCAAAGCCTTTGCGAGATTTACTGTAACATTCTTTGGGACATCTATTTGAAAATTAGGAGTAGGTTCTTCCTTTTAGTCTCAATTTTAATCAGACCTATAAAAGAAATTTAAAATATCTTTAAAAACTCCATCACAGAATCACAGAATGGTAGGGGTTGGAAGGCACCTCTAGAGATCATTTAGTCCACACACCCCCCCCACCCGCCAAAGCAGGTTCACCTAGACCAGGTTGCACGGGATCACATCCAGGTGGGTTTTGAATATCTCCAGAGAAGGAGACATGTGACCTAGAGAGTGGCAAACCTGAGATTTGGATTAGGTAACTGACAGACATTTCTGTCCTTAGGCATAGCAAAGATGTTCTACAAAGATTGGCTCAAGAGCCCTTTGGATGTCTTAAATATTTGAACAAACATTGTGTGTTGCAGTCTCGTCTCAGAATTCCTGACTTTGTTAATTGACTGTACCATGTGGCATTATGTTTTCTTTGCTCTCGGGCGTTTTTCTACCTTTGGTTTTCAGTCATGCAATCAAGCGCATTTGCAATACCAGCTGATGTAAATCAACCGCACAGCAAAAAGTAATTTAAGAGAATTGTTTGTATGAACTATTTGATGAATATTTCTGAATAAGAAATATGGTTGTACAGGTGAAAATGAGATCACAAACCATTCATGGTCAGAGAAAGGGGTTAAAATTTTGCCAAACACTATCAGGTAATATTTATTCAGTTTTAACTTTGATATTCATTTGAACCTTTGAATGCCTATAAAATCTGAAGAAGTTTAATTAATCTAAATAACAAGGTAACTATCTATCATTTTTTGATATGGCTTGAGAGGTAGGCCTGTGTGAATCTCATGAAGTTCAACAAGGCCAAGCGCCAGGTCCTGCATGTGGGTTGGGGCAATCCCATGCACAAATACAGGCTGGGTGGAGAATGAATTGAGAGCAGCCCTGAGGAGAAGGATTTGAGGGAGTTGGTTGATCAGAAGCTCAATATGACTCCACGATGTGCACTCGCAGCCCAGAAAGCCAACCACATCCTGAGCTGCATCAAAAGAAGCATGGCCAGCAGGTCAAGGGAGGTGATTCTCCTCTACTCCACTCTCATGACACCCAAGGCCAGTTTGGATGGGGCTTTGAGCAACCTGGTGTAGTGGAAGGTGTCCCTGCCTATGGCAGGGGGGTTGGAACTAGATGATCTTTAAGGCCCCTCCAATCCAAATCATTTTGTGAATCTATGTTTCTACATTTGTTTGGATCACCAGGGTCATTTTATTCACTTCCTGTAAAATGCTTTGAGCAGCAGGTTGGACTAGATGACCTCCAGGTGTCCTTTCTAACCTGCATGATACTTTGATTTTATTTCCAGAGAAATCATGAGATATGTTGTAATAGCATCAATCTTGCACCTGGATCAACATTTGCATAGAAACCTTGTCTTCTTCCCTAGGTTTAATAATGTTCTACCTGATTTGCACAGGTTGTATAATCATAGAAAATAAGGCTAAAAGAAGAAGGTGCATGTAGTCTGTCTCCCTTGTCTGGGTCCATCTAGTCCATGATAATCATTTCATTATGAGCCTGGCATCTATAACAATTCAATAATGCAAGTTCTATTAGTGCCATAGGACTCCAAATGGGCAATTAAAGAGAAAGTTTATTCCATGTAGAAAATATATCCATTTAATTTCATACATTTAGCAGTATACCTCTTGATTATGAAAAGCTCGGGATGATGCAAGATTCATTTATTCACTAAAGATTATTCCCTAGGATCTGTCCTATCACCATTCAAGAGCAATAACACTACAGCTACTTTCATTGAGCGAATAGAAACTTCTGATGGCTAAAAAGGTGTTGGTTTTGGTTTAATTTTTTTTTGCTTTGAGAATGTAGTCAAAACAGAGGACAGAAAATACATGTCATGATAAACAGTGAGGCAAGAGTCAAGAATATGTAAGGCTGGAGTGCAAGAAATGGAAAAGAAAACAGTTGGAATGGTTCAGGGGAGAAAAGTGGTAAGGGAAAACAAGTGGTGATAACGGGGCCCAGATGACAAAGGGTTGTGAAACACTTTAATCAATAGATGAAAAAAAGATTGTGCTAAATCTTTGGCAAGGCATTTAGTCTTTCCAGCATGTCTAACCACCAGACAAAAAATTAATAAATTGTCTTGTACAGATATATGATTTCTATAATTTAAGATATTTCAGTAAATATTTTTTTTAAAGCTTTGGTTTCAGCCCCCGGGTTTGGGTTTGGTTTTGGGGTTTTTTTTAGGTTTTCAAGGGCTGGCACATCACTGGGACAGTGCATCTTTCCTGAGTGCATCTGCGTGTTTTAACATTGTGTTCAGATGCAGGCAGATGTCATCTGTCATCCTGCTATCTATCAAGGCAGACAACACACAGGAAGATGTGATAAACTAAAAAATTACAGAGTCAACAGCATTGCTCAGCTTCAATTCTTCACCAAAAACATAAGGTATCCATTTCTCCTATTTTAGCTCCCTCTTACTGGTCCAAGGACTCTTTGTTTTGTATGAAGCATACAAATGTGTTGAATTTGAAAGCTATCCTAAATAGCCATTCTGCTTCTAAATTTCTTGGTCTCATCACATTATGAAAATAAAATATATGTAGACTGCAGCCACTCTTCCAGGGATTAGAGGAAGGATAAACATACAGACAACATGGGAGACTTCTCTGAAAATCATGTCAAGTTGTTCATGGATATTTTTAAATTCAATTCAGATTCATTGTTTTGAAAAACCCTAATTTTTTTTTGTTTGCACATAACTGTTGCCTTTATGTATGCTTCTATTTTAAACAAAACTGAAACGGATCAATAGCCATAAGGTTTAACAGATTCCTAACAAGAGTTACACGTTCTGTATTTTTATCCAAAATTCCCAATCTGAGTACATCCAGAAAAGATGCACATTTGCCAAGTTTCCCAAACCAGAATTGTAGACCTGAACATTATCTAAAGTTAGATCATCACGCTGTATTCACTACCCCAGATCTTGTCACCTTCTTCCCTCTCTTCCTACTCTGAGGTAGTGAAACAGTAATTCCAAATCGAAACTGCTAGTAGGGAAAGTATGGCATTTACATCCAATACCACAATTCAATTCTTCTTTGTGTACCATCAGAAATTTACACCTAGAAAATGTGGACTTAGAAAAATGTGAAGATTTTAGCTGTGAAGGATCTTCAGCTTTAAGTGTTGATCCTTAACTGAGTGAGATGCCCATCCCTGTAGAGATCATGGAAGAACACTGGAATTGTACTGTCTGCTCAGTTGATGTAAATTGGAGTATTTTATTCAATTTGTTTGAAATCATTCTTACCAAGGTGAAATGTGCCACAAAGTGATAAAAAAGGAAGTCAGACAATGAGAAGAGAAACTGACTGAGAAACACACTAATCTGAGTTCTCCTATGAAAAGTATATTTAAAATACACCTATTATAATCATAGATCATAGAATGGTTTAGGTTGGAAAGGACCTTGAAGATCATCAAGTTCCAACCCCCCTGCCATAGGTGGGAACACCTCCCACTGGACCAGGTTGCCCAAGGCCACATCCAGCCTGGCCTTGAACACCTCCAGGGATGGGGCCTCAACAACCTCTCTGGGCAACCTGTTCCAGTGCCTTACCACGCTTAAAGTGAAAAACCTCTTCCTAATGTTCAATCTAAATCTGCCCTCTTCCAGTATAAAGCCATTCCCACTCGTCCTATCATACAACCATTTCTGTTGCTACTGAACGTTCTCACATCCCATTTTGTCAGTAAAATAGCAGCAAATAGGACATTCCCCTGGTTTTCACTTCTCTCTCTCATACCGAGCAAGTCTGAAGGTTGCTTTTCCCACCTCATTGCTGCCCAGGACTGTTCTCCACACAAGCAGGTTGTTCTGCCTCTCTAAGTGGGTACAAAACTTGGGCTGTCAAGTTTTCTTCCACCAGTTTCTTCAGTTGATGGTCTTTCAGCTACAATTCAGCCTCCAGCAGATGAACTCAGATTTGCCTGGAACCTACCTCCCAATTTATACTATCTGTTGTGGGTTTTTTTTAAAAAAAAAAAAAAGACAGAATTTGAGGCAAAGTTTTCAGAAGAGAGCTGTATGGCAGGACAGCTGATGCTACCAACGTTACGCTCTGTGTGACAGTTTGTGCCTCACTCAGCCTTAGATCATTTTCTTCCACAAAGCTGCACCTAACAATTACTTTTGGTGTCTGTTGCAGAGCTGTCAGCCCCATATCAGCTGTCAGGAGGCTGAATTTCACTCCGTCTGTGCCTCATCCCCACGGCCCTGACTGACAGGCGTCCCGTGGTGTGCGCATCTGACTGCCCCGGCGCGCCGCCAGCCCACTTCTCCCCCCGGATCAGGCTCGAACCCTGGAGGGGTTAAGCTGTGCTCCCTCCCAGGACCGCCTGGTAATGGGAAAATGCAGGTTTGCAGTGAGGGTCAGCAGCGTGGAGAAGGATGGAGCTGCACAAGGCACCGAGGGAGGATCTTCTTCCACTCCTAGACCCCTCGGTACCGGCTTCTCCATTCCTCCCCATGTGAGTTCTTCCCAGGATTAAACCCACTGGCTACCTCAGCTGTGCTAATCAGCAGCATTTCGTAATGGCAATGCTCACCCCAAAAGCAGCCCTGCCTCCGGGGCACACGGAGTAGAGGGATGCGGGTGCTGCTTCATCTCAGCACAAATCAGTGAACTGAAATGATGTTGCTGCAAGGCGAGGGAAGCCCCAGCCGTCTGCAGCACAGGCAGCCCAAAACTTCAGAGCCGAAACAGCCGTTTCACCCATTACACTTTTCTTTTCAAGCTGGGCCCTTCCTGCTCTGAGCCCCGGCACCTTTTCACAGCTCTCAGCGTTGGTTCCCTCTCACCTGCTTTTGTCCCCCTTTTGCTTTGTCACCGCAGGAACCCGTGCTGCTGCACAGCAACGTCTGGGCGCTTCAGATCCACCGCTCAAGCTGTGGCAAGGAGCTAATGGAAAGTGTGCTCCGGCCGAGCCTGTGGGTGACGGACACCACCCAGGCACACACAGTGCCGGCCACATGGGCCATATCCACACCCCAGATGTTTTCTTAGGGAAAGGGGAAAGAAGTCACCCAATCCCCCACCCCCTGGCGTGGTGCCGCTGCTGTCCTGCCCGAGCAGCTCTTGCACCCAAGGGAGCGCATCCAGCTCGTGTGAGAGATGCCACACGCCAAACCAGAGGTGCACGGTGCTGGCCTTTGTCCCTCTCTCACACTGGCAAGCTAACGCTGCGAGGACAAAGCACCTGGCCATGCCTTCCTCTCCGCGCTATCTTGAAGCTGTATATCAATCACAGCAACATGACAGACTATATTTTTTTAGAAATCATTTCAGCTTTTAAAAAGATACAGTATTGACTGTGCAATGATAACACGATGAAGACAATACTCTAAATAAATGTATGGTGTTAACATTAGAGTTAAATATTTCCCAGTAACCATTTGTGCTATACTCCTGTTCTTTGAAAACACTAACTACTTTGGTTTATGAGATTAAAGAACATTCTTTTGGCAACTCTACAGGAAATACCTGTGGACTCTAAGTCCTTCTTTGCACATAAAATCTTCAGTATCGAGTCCAGCTACATGTATAAAAAAACACCATGCATTATTGGCTTCTTGTGCAGATGACAGACCAAAATGACCTGGCTGAGCCATGCTACCTGCGTGACTCAAGTGACTCCTGACTGCCTCAAGAAATGGGTGTTGCTCTCTATTTTTCACAAGCAGGTTTCATTTGGCAGCTAACCAGCCACAAAGTGAGATATTAAAAAAAAGTGCCATACAAAATGACATAAGGATGCCACCAGCTTCTTCTCTTTTGTTTATATCTACTGTAATCTGAAGCCAACATGCAAAAAGGTTATTTAATTTATAAGTGTATATATACACACATACATAGATACAGACACTCCAATTTCTTTGAAGATTGTAAAATATCGGATTATTTCTGAAGTTGATCATTTAGTACTTAAAAAGAAAAAAAATAGTAGGAGAGTAAATTTGTCTTCCACAGCACAGCTGAATTAAAAGACGTGGGCAGGTCCGCCCCTAACCCCCTAAACCTCCTTGCTTTATTCTACACTAACCTTGGAATTATTGTTTCCCAAAAGTAGCTCAGCTGTTATAAGAAAAGTAATAATTCTGTATTTCCAGATGTAATTTTGATGCAATTATTTCTGTAGTTGTTCGAAATAGCGGGAGAGGGACCATTTTCAGCATTTAGTTACATTTGCTGATGATTTTCCTAAGAAAAGAATGACAGCAGCAATAAAAAAATCACTGGTGTTAAACGCTTTCATTGTTTGGGTTTTTTTATCCCTTTCAACTGAGAAAAGTAAGGCTAAAGTTGGGAAAAACATTGAAGAAAGCAAGATGTTTTCTCTTAGTTTCTTTTTCTGGTGTGTGTGAGTGGTTGTGCAAATTACCTCTCACTCTTCCTTTAATCACATTTTTTCCTCTCCTCTAAATGCAGTGGGAAAAACATTAAAACAACTGATGGAAGGGGAGACATCAAATTACATCTTTTTCAAAGTTAAACAAGATTCACATTTGACTTCACATCACAAAATCTACAGTGCGGTAGGGATGGAGACAGTTCACGCATGGGACAGGAGTGGGACAAGCCAGGGCTGGGCAGGTGTGATCAGATCATGTGAAACAGTGATTTTGCCACCCTGGGTCATGACGCCTCCTGGGGACAGGTCCACCATGCAAGATCACAGCTAGATAAAAAGGCCCAGACTCTCCAGCTGCAGTACTCTGACTCTGGTACAAGTGGGTGAAAAGCAGAGAAGTCACAGCGGTACCCTGGTGGGACAGCAAGAGAAGGACCTAAAGCTGCTGAGAAATCCACACTTGATCCGCAGGTGAAGGGCTTTTTGATTATTTTCACTTTAAAAGAAAGCAGCCACAATGGAAAATGCTCTGGGGGCTCCAGATTTTGGGGGAAACAAAACAAAACAAACAAACATGCAACCTGTTTGCAGCAGCCGTTTTGGTGAATGAACATTCTCAGTGTGTGCTGGTGCTTGTCCAGGCAGCTGAGCTACTGCTGACGCTGAGGTGAAAATAGTTTTCGGTCCATGCCACTTTCCCAACTCCCGCTCGTTTTAATACCTGGCTTTTACAGCTCTCTGCATGGGAAGTAAGCTATTATCTCATTGTTGGAGATGGGGAAACCAAGGCACGGGTCAGCAGAGGTGTGGGTCAGCCTTCCCTATAATCACTGTGCAGCTGTGGTAAGGTGGGAACAGATGAGAAGTTACAGACTCCAAATGCAGCTCATTATCTATAGCATCACGCTGCCTCAAAAGGAATTAGATCTTACACATCAATTTAAAGTGAAGGATTGGGGTTTGCTGAACCCACTGCTCGTAGTTCTGAAAATGAATGAAAACCATGAGCCAGAATTGTAGGGTCCCAACTAAGGTAAATCCCAAATTACACTAGAAGGAATATTTTAAAAGACAGAGATAGATACACACACACATACATATATATAGTATATATTACATAATATGTACTGTATATATAATTATATATAAAACACATATCATGTATATAATATAAAAGGTTAAATATGTTCATCAGTGAGCTAAGGTAAAAAACAAGTTTAAATAATCGTTAGGGGTTTATCCTCCCACTAAACTGTGACTATGCGCAGAGGAAAAACACAGTGATCAGGGTGTCTGAGCACAGCTGGCAACGCTTTTAAGACAGTCAAGTGCGAGACCGTGTGTCCCAGAACACGAAACATAGGCTAAGCTCAGAGGCCTGGATTACAGAAAACAGTCCCTGAAGAAAGATGACCGAAGGTAACACGTTGAAGGGGGCTCGGTTCAATATTAGAGAAAATAATTACACTTGGATAGACAGGCGGGACTAATGAAGGGGCACGACCATGCTGTGTGTGGGCCTGGAGAGAGAGGTCCCGAGTCCTGCGTGCAGCAGGGTGAGCAGCGGAGGCACGGGATAGCTCTGACCAACCTGATGTGCACAGTGGGAAGAAACGCCACCGCGCAAGTATAGCACTCTGCTTAGACTGCTGGGCCGTGCTACTACTAAGATACTCCTGACTGGGTGAATCTTCTTGAGGGATATTCGTGGTTTAGCATAAATAAGTAAGTTTTAACTAGAGTAAATTACTTAGGATTATAATATGGCGTGATTTGTGCTGTTTGCCTAGTTTTACTCAGCATGAGCAGCTGGATTTGCCAAAACCTTTAGGCTGTGATGGAGTTATTTTTCTTATTAATTTTCCTAGCAGCTGGTACAGTGCTGTGTTTAGTCTTTTAGTATGGGAAAGATGTTTCTATCACACTGATGTTTTGGTAGTGTTTTCCCCAAGTCTGGTACTCTTTAGTTCTCTACATTCTGCCAGAGTGCAAGTGTACAAGGAGTGTAAACCAGAAGATAAGGAGGTTCCAAACCTTGGCTGAAACTGCAAATCAACAAGATAAGAGCCTGCCTGCTTGGACACAGAAAAACAGTCCAATAAGATGTTAGAAGATCCCAGACCAAAAAACACCATTGGACTAAAAGATGCGTGGACAGGGCATGAAGGACGCGTGAGGGGCAGGTGTATGGATCGCAAGGGTATAATTTCCCAGGAGTTTCTTTGTTTGAGGTCCCTCTCCTTGGAGGCACCCAGCCCAGGTTGTCCTTGCTGTTGTACCTTTCAATTAAATTCTTTTTATTTTATAAAATCCGATGACTGAGACTCTGCTGTGCAAAACCTAGGGTTGAGCCTGAAGAAGGAGGAAGTGCGCCCGAGGGTAAGTGTGTGTGTCTGTGTGCTACACCATGAATGGTGTGCGAGTGCTCAGGCAGCGGCTTCTCCTTTAACAAATCTAAAGGACCAAAAGCCAATGCACAATGGCCAACCTGGAGCATCCAGTTGCTTCCAATAGTAGATTCCCTGGGGCCAAGTCAGGGCGTCTGTGCAAAGTTACCTCTCCCCATAGCCTCTGTGCACCAGAATAATAGAGATGGTGGTAAGGATGGGAAAAAAAAGCAGAGGGTTTGGAGAAAAGTGATAGAAATGACAAGTAGTTCCTAATGCTTTACGTGAATTGAGTCTGGTTTGCTCATCTGCAGACAGGCTTGCGAGACCAAAACGCTTATCTGTGTTTTCAAGCTATGCTAACCTGGGCCCTTGCAGCTCACTTTTCCACCCTTACCAGTCTAAAACAACAAAAAAACCTTTGAACTTCTGAGGTAGTGGTGCCCACAGCAGCTGTGTCGGATGAATCCAGAGTAGAACTGGACAGAACAGAAAAAAAGGGCAGAACAAGATGCATAGATAAAAGGATATATTTTTCTGAAAAAAAAAAAAAAAAACCCAAACCAAACTTCACACAGATTTGCATGACCTTACTTTTAAGCTGCCCAAATAGAAAAAAAAACATTAACTTATAGTTTATTAAACAGCTCTAGGCTAAAATTATAGCACCAAAAGCTGCAGTCCTGTTTTGACATGTTAGGAAGAGAAGCACTACCTCCAGATCTTTCTAATGTCTCCTCTCTGGACATATAGGAGACTCTGTGCAAAGTGGAGGTGAAAGGGTCCACAGCACAAAGCTCTGGCTGAAAGATGTGACTTCTAATGAAGGTCTTCTGAGGGCAAGCCTGCAACAGCAGCCCTTTTCTGGGGCTCTGCAGCTGCCCTCCCACTTGGTGGCCCTGTCCACCAAGCCCTGTGGGGCCACTAACCCACTGCCCCAGGAAGCCGGGGCACCAGGCACCCCGAGCCACAGCTGGAGCAGGGCCACCATGCACCATCACAAACCACCGAGGGGTAGGGCAAGCCTGAAGAAAACAAAACAGGAGCTGGGAACATGTGTCTCGGTAGCAACGTGCAAGATCTGACAAGTCTGTAAATTAATCAGCATAACTCACCATCTGGGTGAGGTCTCAACTTTGCTAGGTATTTCGTTGCTTATTAGAGGAGGTAAGAAAAGGAGGGGAGCATCACAGCAGGAGTGACTTGCATTTAGGAACTGCCATTAGTTTTTTGCCTCAATTAAGAGCAAGCCAAGTCCCCAGAGTGGTCTGGTTGCTCTGAGACGCTAAATCAAGACTAGGTGCTTTTTTTTAAAAGGGCCAACCAGCTTCATCATGGGTCAGCACAGAAACTGCTGGCTGAAATTCTGAATCAGAGAAACTGATCCTGAAGATCCCCTGGTGCTCCTGACCACCACCTTCTTGACCTTGGCCTCTGGAGTTACTCTCTGGTTCTCTCCCAGTACAGAAAGAGCAGGACTTCTGTCCAGCAGCTTCCAGAGGCAAGGACTTGTCCATTCCTCCAACTGAAGAGATGGGTCTGAACCATCCAACTGACCGCCAGTCACTGAAAGGCCTTTGAATATGGAGTGGAGACAGCTCTGAAGGGAAACAAGTGTGGGAAAAGTGCAGCTCTATAACCTCTCAGCCCAACCCCCACCCGAACCACAGAAGAGCACAGTGACCTTCCCTTTGCTCCAGGGGACTGGAACAGGAAAATGACTCTCAGAAACTCTGATCTGTCCTTTTCACATGGTCTGCTCCATGCTGGATAGCTTAAATTCTTTGTAATAAACAATAAAGGAAAAGGATTTCAAACAGCGACTCGGGAATCAAACTTATCTTTCTTTTCTGCCATCAACCTGCCAAGGACCTTTGCTAATTATAATTTTGGCTGGAGTTTCAGGCAATGCTTTTCTAGAGTCCATTCCCTCCCCATTTCACCTTCTCACCAAGCCATGGTCATTAGAGAATAAATGCAGAGGATTTCAATAGAGAATGGAAAGAATGAGGCTACAACTTTGTGTAAGCATCAGGAACACTTTGTAATCCCTGCATAGCTTTAAAATGGCATGAAAAAGAGAATGCATGAAGATAATTTAGAAAATCAGCTAACTATCCTCCAAACGCCTCATAAGGCTGCCTAGCTAACATGCACTGGAAGAGGTAATCTACAGCATATGCCAGAATTTCCTGGTCTGGGTCTGGCTCCACAATATTAGTCCTATTTATAGACTGCAAAATGAGAATAGACCGGAGTGATTGTTTAGTCTGATATTCTATGTAAGAGAGACTTTAAAATTCCCCTACATTAATTTTTGATCCAAGTCCAAAAGTCAATTTAGCTAGTCCATTAGTTTTCAACCTTTTGCAATTTGCATACCCTTAAACTTTCCAATAGGTTTGAAGATGCTGTATGGGGATTTCAGGCTCACTGCCAATCAACTTGCGCTTCATAGTTACCTTTCTTAGATGCCTTCAGAGTGACCCCTGGACCACCAGGTGTTCACAAACACATAAGAAAAGCACATACACCTTTCAAAAAGCATCCAGCCTTTGTTTTAAATAAATAAAATTAAATTTTTAAATTGAAGAAGAAGGAGCCCCCGACGGATAAAAGCTCACCATTTCTCACCTGTATTTCTCTGACTTCAGATTCCAGACAGCGTATGCTGTGTCTGTTTGCCAGCCAGGCTGAAAAGCCCTCCATTACCGTGCTCCTCTCCTGATGTGGACTCTCAGAGTGTGATCACGGTGCCCTTTTGCCTTCCCTTTGATGAGTTAAATGGATTAAGCTTCCCTCAGCCACACTGCAGGGTGTATTTCCCCACCAATTCATCATTACCCATTATAAAGTAAACAAACCCAAAAGGTATTAAATACATTCTTTGTATTTCTCTGTTCATACTTATGTTACTGCCGGGTTTAAAAGACAATTTTATCTAACTAAGTTATAGATCATTAAGCTGAAAAAAAGTTTGCCCGTTACTGCTGTTTTACCATCTTGCCCCATCTTGTCTCATTAGCAGGAACTGATTGAGCATGAAGGTGTTCTCTGGCTGTCAGTAGATAAAGTAGGTGCTCTTGGCTTTCATCTGTTCTGAATTCTCCTTGTCTCATTATCTTCACAAGGTCAGATTCTTTGACACCGGGACTGCTTGCTTAGCACTCCATTCTGGTAATTACTTGCCTGGCAACCTTAACCATAAGTAGATTGCATGTATATGGCAGCAATGAAAGTATCAGCATACAGGCCAACAGCCATATATCCATATAACACAAATACCATTAGAAATGTGTTCATTCTGCTGATGTAATTGTTATGCTTCCGTATTATCGTACTGCTGCAAGCACGACGTACACATTAAAATGCACAGTTTATATTACAGCACTGAAACTGAAGTTGTAATTCAGCTCTCTTTTAGGGCCAATCCCATAGCCTTTTTTTCCACAAAAGTCATGAATGGCTTATTTGGAAAAGGCTAAACTGCACTTCTCTGAATCTTCCTTTACCCCATGTTACAAAGATGCACTCAACTCCTGAAATTATAAAGTTGATAGAAGAGTTTGGGAAATTCTGGAGGGTGACATTCACTGCTGGTGCAAAGACTATCCTCAAATCAGTGCACAGTCTTCTGCAAAATAAATGCTTCCTCTGCAATCTGGTTATTGTAAGAAAGCAAAAAAAGAAAAGGCAGCCTATGATCGATGCCTCATACAGCTCTCCGTTTTTTTCCATTTTACGTTCACAGAATTACTTCCTCTACGACAAATCTTTTCTACACAATTCGTCAACAATAGTCAAATTGTATTTGAGTCACTTACTTCTGCAAAGTTGTAACAATAATATACGTGTTGTTTATGTTCCAAGAAAATCCATTAAAGGGATAAAAATGTGAATGCCTCACATTTTGGCAGAATACCTAAACAAAAATACCTTCATACCACTGCAGTTCAAACTCATTTATACCAGATTTAAACATACTTCTTCTGCTAATGCAGTTCATCCTCTGATCACCTCATTCTTCTTAATGTGTCAGCGATATTCAGATTTACGACAAAGCTTTTAAATCACCTATTCAATGTGATTTCAAAGGTGGTGGAGGATCTAAATAAAAATCTGTCCATTAGGCACTGGGGGTAGGTATCACGTTGCACTTACATTGTGCAATTTATTGATGGTGGTCACATCATCCACATTTCACAGATGGAAAAACTGATGCCCTGAGAAATTAGATGAGTTGGCAGTAATT
Source organism: Anarhynchus alexandrinus (assembly GCA_008711295.1). Classification (NCBI taxonomy): domain Eukaryota; kingdom Metazoa; phylum Chordata; class Aves; order Charadriiformes; family Charadriidae; genus Anarhynchus; species Anarhynchus alexandrinus. Next base: position 567,237 of record VUYV01000188.1, on the reverse strand, counting down.
GTACAGCAAGTTAGAAATAAAAATTAGACCTGCTGCCTCCCGGTTTCATAATCTAATCAGTCTAGCTTGTTCTAATTTGACCCCTCTAAAAGCCACAGCCCCACGCTCAGGTACAAGCCCACATACCCACCTTTTCTGTGAGGAAGCCCTTGGTTTTGCTTCTGATCCTCTCCGCAGCTCACAGCCCTGCCTCCAGGCTCAGAGCATTTCCTACCACCCTCTTCCTTGCTCACCACTGGCAGTCACAGAAAATCCATCCTCAGCTCACAACTGTCTTCAGTAACGGGGATTTTTCCCCAAACAGAAGTCATGCCCTCTTTCCACTCAATACAAAAGCCCGTCTAAAGGCAGCTGAGGACACCCTCCCAAATTACCCCACAGAAATCCAGGTTTCCTCCCTTGTGGCCCTTTAGCTGCACCAACTCTCTCTAAATGAGACTCTGCTTTATTTACAAATATAGAGGTACCTATAGGAGCCGAGCCTCTTGTTTCTCTATATACAGGCTTTTTTGTCATACCTCTGCCTCTCTGTCTGGAAATCTCTCCCAATTCCCTTTAGCACAAAGGGGATCAGGATCAGCCTTAGCACCTGAAGCCCCAGCAGCATTTTGGCAGAACAACCTTCTTACCAGCTGTAAGGTGGCATTCAATGGTCTATCTAGGGGCAGCATGTGTCCTGACATCCCCACTACCTGGTCCACCCTTCAATGCTTTTTACTGGATGCACTGGTGCCGCAGAGCACAGGGTGCATATCTGTGACACAGAACACTGCCTCCTGTCTTGGACTGAAAATATGTAAGTGCCCGTTACATATTCGTAGGGACACCAACATATTTAAGGAATTTTTTTGCCTTCTGCCTTTTTTGTGCAGCTTTTAATATCTAAATAGGGAGGTTTGAATTTCATCAGACAGAGGAGAATTTACTACTATCATCATCACCTCTTAATACTGAAAGGATGAAAATCGCTATACATGAATGTTTGGCAAACAAGTGAATTGTGGTGGGGGAAAACTGTTTGTCTTTCATTTCACTAGGAAAAGCAGCTCATTGTATTCACTGATAGGTTTCACTGAATGCAGTAGCCTCAATCCACCTGTTGGTTGAAGATGGCCAAAGAGCCAGGGCATGAGCACTGAGTCCCAGGTACTTGCTCAGCCTCTCACAGTCTATAGTTTACAGAAGCTGATAAACAAGCAATGAAAAGAAAGCCATGTATGTGTCTACATTTATCTTAGCTCCAAAGGTGACCTCCCTGGCACAGCTGGCAGGGTGCAACACATTCAGTCTCTTAGCAGATGATCCACTTTCACTCTGCTCTTTCCCATGGATCCTGAGGACCACCTGCATCAAAAGAAGTGTGTACTTTCTGCATCAGAAGAAGTGTGGCCAGCAGGGCGAGGGAGGTGATTCTGCCCCTCTACTCCACTCTCGTGAGACCCCACCTGGAGTACTGCGTCCAGCTCTGGAGTCCCCAACATAAGAAGGACATGGACCTGCTGGAGCGTGTCCAGAGGAGAGCCACGAGGATGATATGGAGCACCTATCCTATGAGGAGAGGCTGAAAGAGGTGGGGCTGTTCAGCCCAGAGAAGAGAAGGCTCCAGGGAGATCTTATTGCGGCCTTCCAGTACCTAAAGGGGGACTACAGGAGAGCTGGGGAAGGACTTTTTAGTAGGGCGTGTAGTGATAGGATGAGGGGGAATGGCTTCAAACTGGAAGAGGGCAAGTTTAGATTGAACATTAGGAAGAAGTTTTTCACTCTGAGGTTGGTGAGGCACCGGCACACGTTGCCCAGAGACGTTGTTGAGGCCCCATCCCTGGAGGTGTTCAAGGCCGGGCTGGACGTGGCCTTGGGCAGCCTGGTCTAGTGGGAGGTGTCCCTGCCTATGGCAGGGGGGTTGGAACTCAATGATCTTCAAGGTCCTTTCCAACCTAAACCATTCTATGATTCTATGACCTTGCTTCCTTCTGTCCTCCACCTCCTTTGCAGACTAACTAGTTTCAAGCCTTCCTCTTCCCCACATCCTTCAACTCTGAAGGATTTCTTAGTCCTTAACTCAGTCAGGAATGAGTTTCAGTCTTGCTTACAGCAGATTATCACCTACCCTCTCCTGCCTTGGAAAACTGGTGCCCTGGGCATGTGCTTTTTGGGTTTTTTTGCCTCTGGGTAAACAAATTCGTCTAGTTACTGCTTGGCAGTGCCTTAGGCAGTCTGTTATCACAGGTTTCCCATCAGTCTAGACAGCAGCCAAATCTCAGTGTGAATTTTTTTTCTCATTCTGAACTTCATCAAAATATATACCTTGCTCACATATGACAGCCACAAGAGGGACCAATGCATCTAGTGCTTTACTGAGATGATGTGGGATGATGACCCTTGAGGAGACCCAAAGGCTCAGAGAAGGGACCAGGATGTAACCAGAACATATTAAAAAAGCAGTAAGTGACTTATATTAGGAAGAGGAATCTGTCAGGGACAAAAGAAAAACTCAGGGTGACAGGCAAAAAATGATGCTTTAAAAGCTGCAGTTTGGCTGAAGAGCAATCATGGAAAAAAGCAAGGGAAGATTTACAGTGAATGAAGTCAGAAAATGAAAAAAATAATGGGTCAGCATCTTAGATGCTAAAACCAAGATGAAACCATGAGATTTCAGACTCTTTGGGCTTAAAAACTATAATCTTTATTTTGAGCATAGGAAACAATATCCCATGAAATTGACCCCAAGCCTGCAGCTGTTGTGAGGATGGTTGACCAATTCAAGCAGGCTGTTTTACCAGTTTTCCATGACCTTTTTCCCAAACACCAGGGTGTAGGATGGGGCCTTTAGATTGTGCTCTGCAACCTTCCAGCCTGCACCCAACGCCTTCCTTAAAACGCAAACAAGATAATGAAAATACTTCTCCTGGAAAAAAAAATATCAGAATCTCCATGATCACTTAAGAGTATGTTTAAATGGGAATTCTGTCTTCTGAGGCACTGAGGTTTCACATTTCTTTCATTATAGAATGTAGAATACAATAATGGAATTGTGGAATCATAGAATGGTTTGGGTCAGAAGAGGCCTTTAAAGATCATCTAGTCCAACCCTTCTGTCATGGGCAAGGACATCTTTCACTACCTCAGCTTACTCAAAGACCTGTCAAACTTGACCTTGAATACTTCCAATGATAGGACATCCACAACTTCTCTGGGCAAGCTGTTCCAGTGTCTCACCACCCTCACAGCAAAGAATTTCTTCCCAATATCTAATCTAAATCTACCTTCTTTCAGTTTAAAACCGTTGTCCCTTGTCCTGTCACTACAGGCTTTGGTAAAAAGTCTCTCGCCATCTTTCTTATAAGCCTCAATTAAGTATTGAAAGGCTGCATGTGATTTCCCTGCAGCCTTCTCTTCTCCAGGCTGAACAACACCAGCTCTCAGCCTGTCCTCATAGGAGAGGTTCTCCAGCCCTCGGATCATTCTTGTCACCCTCCTCTGGAACCACTCCAGCAGGTCCATGTCTTTCCTGTGCTGGGGACCCCAAAGCTGGATGCAGTACTCCAGGTGGGGTCTCACTGGAGTGAAATAGAAGGGAGAATTGCCTCCCTCGACCTGCTGGCCACCCTTCTTTTGATGCAGCCCAAGATACAATTGTTTTTCTGGGCTGCAAGTGACCATTGCCTGCTCATATCTAATTTTTCATCCTCCAGGATCCCCAAGTCTTTCTCTGCAGGGATGCTCTCAACTCTTTCATCCCCCAGCTTGTACTGATGTTGGGGGTTGCCCCGACCCAGGTGCAGGACCTTTCACTTGACCTTGCTGAACTTCATGAAGTTTACAAGGCCCACTCCTCTAGCCTATCAAGGTCCCTCTGGATCACATCCCTTTCCTCAAGCATATCAGCTTCACCACTCAGCTTGGTGTCATTAGCAAACTTGCTGAGGGTGCACTTGATCCCACTGCCTATGTCATTAGTAAAGTTATTGAACAGTACGCCTGGACTGTTCGATATGGACCCCTGAAGTACACCATTTGTAACTGATCACCGTTTGGACATTGAGCCATTGACTGTAACTCTTTGGAAGTGGCCATCCGGCCAATTCCTTACCCATCAAATGGTCCATTCACCAAACTCATTTATCTCGAATTTAGTGACAAGTACATTGTATGGGACCATGTCAAAGGCCTTGCAGAAGTCAAGGTGTTCATATTTAATTTAGAGCTGTGCAAGATTCACTGTTGATAGCTAATGAGGTAACAAAATCTGCTACTTTGTGCCTGTCAGTTCTTTTAGCCCAGGTCCTGCTTCGACACTTTTCCTGAATTACAGTCTCTGCAGCAGTACTGCTCTCTGCTCACTTTGAGAAGTTCATAGTGTCTCTCCAAACATATACACTTTACAGATTGAGAAACTATAAACAAATTCAAAGAACAAGTATTGTCTGAAAATGACATCTACGCAGCTTTCTCCTCATGTCTTAACCCAGTTTTAGGAAAGACAATAGCCAAGCCCATGCTCTAGTCCAGCTCCTATTTCCAAGGCAGGCCAAAAAAAAAAGAAGCTAGCTGTGATGTAGATACCTGTCCATCAGCAAGTAATGGAATATCAACAACTGAGGTCTTTGATCCCAAGAAAAAAAAAAACGTTTTTCACCTGTATGGGTTTGGAATTAGTTCATACTAAAATTATTGTCACAGACAATGGAGTTATAGATTTACAGAGGAAGAAATATGTGATTAGGCTTCATGCTGGGGACTTTTACACCTCCTGAGCTCACTGATTAGCCTTTGTCTCCCATTTTCCTTTGGAAAGTTGGGATCATTCATATTTGTAGTGAAGTGCTGAGATTGAATGGCTCATTGGCCATTCAAGGAGAGGGAGACAAGTGCTGATGAACCTCAGTGCTGTAGTCCTAAATTTCTATAAGAAAAATCTCTATGATCAAATTGAGGGGTTTTTCCCCAATCTGATATGAAAACTGTAAATGTTGATACTGTGAGGGAAAATAGTAAAAATAATTAATTTCAGAAAAATATACATACTTCAGTGAGATATTTCTTCTTTGAGATAAAGGAATAGTACTCTTTCATAAGCTGAACTCTTGGCTATTTCTGGGAAAGTCAAACATCCCAATAAGTTCTTCAGTGTCCAGGTAATACCCAACCCCAAACCAGAGAGCATTAAGAACTAACGTGCACGCAGGCCTTCTTCACCACTGTATCACAGGAAGGCTGGACCTGTGAAGACTATGATTTACTCTCAGTCCAGTGACAGAAACACCAGAATCCCTGAAGCTCTGGCTTAGGTGAAAATTGTGTCCCAGAATCCTGCTGCAGAGACAAAATATGAGCCCTGGCTGGAGGGGCAGATCCCAGGATGTCTCAGTGCTATGCTTGCTCCCTCACCAGCTGTAGAAAGGTTAGGTGATTGGGCTGCCCTAATGTTGCAAACCCTGGAAGCCCTGGACTTGTCAATTCCATGGTAATCTTAGCAGTAAGGCTGCCATAAAAATTCAGTTCCTGGGAAGCCCAGGCTTCCACACAGTCTGAGCAAAAACCACTGACATCACCAAAAGTAAATTGTTTCCATGAAATGCTTCATGGAGGTGGGATTTGGAAATCTGCAGCCAGCTCCGCCCTGGAACTCCCGAAGTCAGTGGGGTTTGTGCAACACACTCAATATCACGTTGAGTTCAGTGGAAGTTTGTCTCAATAAAAACAAAGTGTATGCAAAGAGAGGGATTGTATTAACCTTACTTATAATGGTTAAAACTTAGCTCCTGCAAAGAGCATCCACATTAACCTCGTACAGCACCAAAGTCCCACCTAGGACGCTCTGTCAGACATAAGTGATGCATGAGTCTTCTGGTGGCACTCTGCACAAGGGTCAGTTCATCCCACATAACGTTGATAAAGTGTGGCCCTGTATCCCTAAGTTTAACCTAGAACTGCAGATCCAGCAATCTCAGCAGATTCCTTAGATGCTGCCTCTGCAGCACGTTAAGGGTTTCCCACCAGTATTAAAACCATTGACCCAGCCCAGGTTGTTTTATTTCCTCATTTACTCAGGGAGAAAGACTCTGATATTTTTTTATTTTTTGTGAAGGACAATGTGTGACAAGTCTTACTGGGTCTTCTTCAATGTAAACAGGCAATAATTCTTAAGGTCAAACAAGTACAGCTTCTCAAGAATGAATAATTAATAGGGATATACAAAATGTCAGAACTCAAGTTTCTAGGATTTGCTAAAACGCAGACAAATTGGAATCTGACAAAAACAAATTGTGTTTAATAACCCTTAAAGACGTGATCCCTGAAGCATCCTGCAGTACTCAAGTCTCCCCTTGTCCAACTTCTTTCATCTTCATTTACACCAGACAAAGACTAGTGAAAATAATGTTTGAACTTTAAGTAATAAAATCAGTTATAAAATCACTTACTTTATCACACATTAAATGTTTTTCCCCACTCCTGCTTCTTTTAACCTTCCTGACTATTTTTAGTGACTGCAGTTTCCAGCTGCATAGAACCACTCTCTGCCGAAGTAGCCCCGTGCCGCGGGGGTGGTGCCTTGCAGGCACAAAAAGAAGCCTGTCTTTTGCCCTCTGCTCTCCAAGGTGATGCCAAAACTTGTGACTGTAGATGACACAACATTAAGCACCAGCTACCAAGCCAGAGACGTGAGGTAAAATATAGGCTCTGGCTAATTCAGTCAGGTGGGCTATAGTTGACTCGGAGCAAGGGCACAGAGGGGTCACATATGGATAGACCTTATGGGGAAAATCACAAACCAGTATATAACTCTTGGTTTGTGCCTCTTGTGTCCATCTTTAAACCTGTGATGTCAGTCTGACATTGGCAGCAATTCAACTTTATCATCAGTCCGTAAAAACTGAACTACTTCTGAATTATGTCAATGCCGAATTAGTCTCACTGAAAGTGCAGAATCAGGCCATCTACTAATAACAAAATAAAAGGAGAACATTAAATTGTTGCTATTTATTCCACACTGGCCTTCTGGAGACTTCTTAGTCAGATTTATAGATCAACCCTTCAACTTAGAGCTCTAAAAACAGAAGATCCCGTGGAATTACACAGTTGGAGGCGTGGGCAGACAATCTCGATAGGTCCAAAGTGAAACCGAGAAATAATGAGGCAGGACTCTTCAGAAGAGGAACCATACATGTTAGGTCCTCTGCTTTCAGGAGGAGGAAAAAAAAAACCACACCACAAGGATGTCAAGTGCTGCAAGATTTTTTTTTGAGTTTTCACTTACTCCTCAATGTCTGCAATTTACCCTGGCAGCGCATTTAGGCACCTCTGTTGTATACATTACATTCAAGGAAAAGACGTTTTCTCATGAACATCACTTAGCATATGCATGGGAAATATTTGCAGTACACATCAGTATTAACAAAAAGAATGAATAATTACCTCAACACAGAATCATTTGCAATACAGAAATGTGCAGAACATTCAGAATATCTGAATTCAAAGATGTTTCTCAGCACATGACATTGTTGGTTGATTAGTTGGGCAAATTCTACAGAACTTACCCCATATTTTTATCGCAGTGACATAAGTGACAGAGAGGATTCAAGCAGCACCCTAGATACCAAAATGTCCTCTTGCTGTGAACAGACACAGTTGGTCAGCCAAACAGCCACCCAGACAGTCGATCACATATACAACCTATTTATGTATATAGACAGGAGCAGCCTTAGACCTTGAACTGCAAAATTGGAGGCTCCCAGGCAGAAAGCTCGATGAAATCCTTGGAGACTGAACAGGGCATGGAGCAGTAGCTGCTGGTACTCACTGTCCAATGCCCCACTTCCAAAATGGAGATTCTAATTGCCACCAAAAATGTCCCCAGCACAATTTATTTCAGTTCAAAGATTAACTAGAAGTTGAGGAGAAGCATAAAGAAGATATGAGAGATGAGGTCAGTGGGCGGAGTATTAACACCTGAGGAGAACATGCTTAAGAGACACAGTGCTTCTCCATCAGGCTCTCTCAGGCAGCATCTAGACTAACAAACAAAGCAAGTCCCAGGGCAAAGGCTGAAGCCCAAGATCACTCACTATGTCAGCACACTCCCTGGACCAGTTTTGGTCTGTGCCAAGCAGCAGCAGACTGTGCTACCCCAGGTATGGCACATGCCAGGGTGCATGCCCAGGCGGTGGGTTGGCTAGAGCAACCCCCCTGTTTCAAGGGGGACAAGAGTGGCATGTGGAAGTGAATGTATCCTGTTGCTTGGCCTCACTGCCAGAAGCCTGTCCTGGACTCTTTTTCAGTAGTAGCAAAAGCATGGCTTAGTCAAGCTTTTGCCAAAAGATGTGGGGCTTTTTTTCCACATCCTTCTATTTGCCTTCGCATGTCAAATTGGCATGAACTCCCATGCTCTGCAGCGGCCGTATGTGCAGTGACAAGCCAGCTGTACCCCTCAGAGACCTCTCCGTACCTAATCTGGAGCCCCAGCAGGATCTTTATCCTCAAGTTGCACCAGACAGTTCTAGCAGTTTCTCATTAGTTCCTCTCGGATAGGTGAGGCTTTAGACCCATATTTCATGTTTAGCAGTTTCACATTTGTGAAACAAGAAATTCTCCTCCCTTTTCTTTTTCAAGAGAGAGTTTCATACCTTCTACATTTCTGTCAGAAAACAAGAAATACAGTATTTCCTCTTTTTCCGGGCATTCAAAATTATATAGAAACTTGTGCTCCAAACTGAAAAATATTTATATTTCATATAAATAAATAAAACTTTTACTTTGCATCATAGATTGCATGATTTTATCTTTTTAACTAACTCAGGTAATCTTTTTTCTGTGTTGTACACTTGATTCATTATCTTGACATCCATATAAAGGGAACAAACATATTGGAATAACACAACAGTAAACTTTTTCCATGCTGATTCTAGTCAATGCTCTTTGATGCAGTTACACTGGTCAGAGATCTTGCAAGGCTGCTAAATTTCAAATATGGATAAAACTCTGTTTCCAAATGTGTGTGCAATATAAGGAAACAGACAAAGTTTAACTTCACCAAGTGACAAAAAGTCTAAAGAAAATTGTCTCCCAAAATTTTGTATTTTTAACTATTTATAAGTCTGGATATTGTTACTTCTATAAACGTCCAAGCCTAGTTAAGTTCCTAGTCTCAACAACATCCCATTATGAGGAATTCTACCATCTGTTACCTTTTATTACTGTTGAACATTTCACCTCTCAGATCCACATAAAAAAAAACTGATTTCTAAATCCATCTTTACCTTTCTAAACTGATTGTCACCACATTTATAACGGAAACTGTCAATATCAAGGTTGGGAGCAGTCACCTTATCACCCCAAAGGCAGTCCTGTTTTATGTGCACCCTCCCAAGATATCTGAAGGTTTAAAGAATGCTTAGAGATGCAGAATATGGGATGAATCTGGGATTTGAACCTTGCTCAACCTGAGCCACGGGCTAACAATCTGTTTAGGGATTAGCCAATTTCCAGTTTAGTGGCTGGGCTAGTCCTAATCACCACCAACCATGCCCAGGGGACATTAGCATTTCCAAGGCAGAGGCAGCCCTGACCTCCTGGGAGGAAGCTCAGCACTCCTCCCTGGTAGAGCTAAGGATTAGGAAGCCCTAGGGGAAGAGCAAGAGAGAAGATTTGAATCTGAATGGGACCCCTGGAAGCCCCAAGGAGGGGTTAGCATCTGAAACCAGTCTTATTTGTCCAAGTCAGGGCTCTTCTCTCTATCCTACCTGGAGGCAGAGGTATGCACAGGTTTAGGAAAACATCCACAGTTTTAATGCTGAATAGAGCGACGGAGAAAGATCTTTTGTGTCTGACCCTGCAGACTGAACATGACTCGTTTTGCTTCTTCTTGCCTCTGACTTTATAATGGTCTGTTACATAATTTTATTTCAGTTTTTGCAAGCCTTTTAACCCCCACTTGATTTTCAGCATAGCTAGCAAAGCACCAAGGCCTAGCGAGCCTACGGGAGTAGCAAACCTTAAAACCAAGCTAAAATCCTCTCTAAGTACAGTTTCTTTAGTTTAACTGATTATTATAGCAGAAAACACCTCTGCTTAGTTATTTAAAGCCCTTCGAGAGCTGGGGATGCCTGATTCTTTATGGAAGAATTGTCTTCTGATCACTAGCAGCAGGCTGGAAAGCTTCCAGACAGTAGCAAGAATTAGTGAGGGGGAAACATGTTATAAGAATGGGCCACAGATGTGAACGCTCACTCCCCCACTTTGGTGTGCTGATCAATTAAAGGTAGTTAGCAGTTTCCTGACTGGTGTTGTCTTGAACATCTGCAGACCACAAGTGCAGCTGCTTCCTATCTTCTCCGTCCCTTAGAACAACCGAGCTGCTGCCGCTGTCTCAGACAAAAATCCGTCATCACGACGGGCGTAGCATTAACCACCTTAGCCTGAACCGAGTTTTTAAGGTTCAGTAACCTCCTGTAAGTTGAAAAGATATTTGCCAAAAGCAGCTTTTAAATGGAATGTTTTGACAGTTATGTTTTATAGTGAAGTCACTCATTCACCGTTGATATACTAAACCAGAAGGAACATCATCACCTGTAAAGGTGCAAGCAGACAGATGACCCAGGAGTGTTGTGCTTTTGGGAGGCCGATGAACCACTTTTTAAGGCACTATTGGAACTAAATTACCAGTCAGTAGAAAAGCATCTGAGTCACGCAGACAGTTTTCACAGTTGCTGGAAGGCATTATATTACTGCCGCCTGTCTTTGTAGTAATGTCAGTCCTATGTGTAAAGCGGGTAGTGAGAGATCTGTTCCCTGGCTCAAAGCGCATACAGTGCAATACCATATGCTCCCATCAGAAGGAACCGTGGGTGCTCACAACCAATCAAGATCAATCTCTCAATTAGGCAGATCGTAGGGTTCAAACACAAAGGAGAAGTGGTAACTCCCAGTGATGCACTTATTCTCTTAGCCGTGTTGTTTCTGCGTTGAATTGTTGCTGAAAGGCTTTGGGGGGAAAAAAAAAATGTGTTTCAAGGAGGAGGTGTCACAATATGTCATTTATAAACAGTGAATTATATTGCATCATACACATTTATAATACATCCACGTGGACAGGTGGAGATACACGCAGGCTGCTTGGTCGGTGCTCTCAGATGGCTGGATACAAGCCAGCTCTAGTCTAGAAGCTGTTTAGACACAAACCGGTAATATACACAGCCTGTCACCAGGCCTTATTGACTTGAGCGCAGTGCAATGTTAACACAGTTATATAGACCAGAAATGGCTCGTGGCTGGCCAGCTCAGAGGATGGGGACACAAACCTCACAGCTATGTCTGCCCTCAGGAGGGTGCACCCATAGATTCCCCTGAACTCCCCCGACTTGTTAAGGAGGATGCCAACATCTGAGATACAGCCAGTGAGAAGGACCATTTTCAGACAGAATTTAAAATAAAGTCTTCGCTGTGGGACTAAATATCTATATGGGTCTTATCTCCCTCTGAGGTTTGTGGGCATGAATACCTATATAGGTCCTATCTCCCTTTGAGGTTTGTGGGCATAAATATCTATATGGGTCTTATCTCCCTTTGAGGTTTGTCTTGAATTTTTACAATGTTCATAGATATGCTGATAGGAAAAAAAAATATCAGTGTTTCTTGTCTTTCAAGCATATGGCTCTCCTTAGAGCCAACAAGGCTTTTGTATGAAAAATGAATATGAAATCAGGGCAAGATTTTAGTATACCAAAGTAAATTCCTTCCAAGACTGTGTACAACAAATAAAAAGAGGAAAGAAAAGGTGGAAAATCCCTAAGGTGATCAAGGTACCAGGGAGCTTAACTCAGGTCCACAGGCTACCGCAAAGAAAAGATACAAAACAAACGAACAAACAAACAAAAATCCTCCTTAGAGATCGCACCAGTCAGCTGGCCAGAAAAAAATGCCAAAGCAACAGTGTACTGGTGCCATCTGGCTACTTCTCCTCCCTCCGATGGCTCCCTGCCATATTCCTGACCAGGATATTGGAAGAACCAGATACAGGCCACATCCAAAAAAATCCTCACAGGTTTTATACTGGGCCCAGTGGATGCTGGAACAGGTTGCTGGGAGTCAATGTTATATAAATGTCATGCAGTGTGAACATGCCTGAAAAGACTAATAGCTGAATACCAAATCTTACTATCTTAAAGGCACACTGGGACTTTACAGAAGTAAAAGCAGCCTTACATTCAAGAAAATTCAGGTTAACAGGATGCAGCATATAGAAACACACCGGGTTTTCCTCTGTGGCTACTTTTCATTTCAAACTTCCCTTTCAAATCCGAAATGGGACTGTTGCCTTGAAGAAGACGAGATTTGGGGTCACTTTGCCAGAAACTAATCTTTACCTAAGTTGACGAAAGCCAGGTTGTGATTATCAGACAGTTGTATTTATTTTGCTTGATATAAATGTAATCTAGGGATTGAAAGCAAAACACTACATATTCAGAAGATAATTCACAGTTTTAGATATCAACTGAAAATCAAAATATGCACCATTTGCAGTCAGCAACATTCGCGAACCACATGTATGGGGTATGTACAGCTGGTGTAGAATTTAATTTGAATGCTATTTATGTGCTATGCATGCTGCATATAAAGCAGACTGTCAACTGTTCACTTCCAAAAAAGGAAATAAAAGATACAAAAATTAAACCTACAAACCCTAGAAACCTCATGTTTTCAAAACACAAACAATGGTCAGAATAAGGTTTATATCTGTTTTCAGTTTCATAATCTTTTGTCAGTTTAACAGAACCTTTCACTCATTTGGTGTATTTCTCTAAGTCATAGTGCAGTTTGTAATTGTTTATGTGTGGTTATAAAATTCGTATCTCTCTCAGGCACAGGAATGACCCCTGCTTAGTGAATATATATTCTTTGGATTTTTTCAGCTTCTAATCTTTTAATACAAATAATTTATAACTGAAATAATTTTAGTGCTTTTAAAAAGTGTGAGATTGCTAGATTTTTAAGAGAGAAATGTTGTTTATTCATACAACATATACAGTACAGGCCTTTGCAGTGCAAGTATCCTGACACTGCCCTAATAAATAAGCAAACACAGGACCCCTGGTTGGAGACTTGCAAACTTTACTTCATGTTCATTTAATCTCAGCTAACACCACAGAAAACTGCACCACACTATTTTACAAGCTAGCTCAGAATGACCTGGGAAGAATTCATGTAATTCACTTTGACTTTTAAAAAAAAGATAAAAATAAAACCATAACCTTTCCTTCCTCCAGTCTCTTTCCCTTTTACCTTCTCTACAAGTATGGATGAAATTTAGCCCTATGCAGAGCCAATACCAGGGTCACCACTACTGAAAGTAGTGATATGGGCAGTAACAAAAAGATGCGGAAAGGCCTCTGTTTAATCTAAAAGATATTGGATTACCTCCTTTAGAGACCTATACAGAGCTTGATAATAATACAGAGCTACGCAATAATAAATTTTAGTGTCAGATGTCCTATGTCTGTGCCAGTAAACAAAATAAATCATGGCCGTTTGATGACCCTGAGAGCAAATGGAATAGTACAGTTTCCATCTATGTGCCCAAACTCTTCTCCATCCAAAATGAGGTGGCCCATCCACACTGCCTGTTGAGAGTCCTTGCCACCTGCCAAGTGGTGCTAGACATTCTCTGCAAGAAATCATGTGTCCCATGTGGTGACCTCAAGGTGAGAAGGATCTCTGAAGCAATCTGATCCCTCCATTGTTCCATGGTATTCAAGGAAGTGAGCCTTCCACCACCACTGATGGCAGATATCTAATAATGTAACAAAGGTATGGGACTAATTGAAGCTGGAATAACAAGGAACCCAGCTACACTTTAGTTGTCAAACAGCCCTGTCCTACTCTGACGATAATTCTAAACCAATCCATTGTATATCTAAAACAGCCCAGCTGGAAAAATGGGTCTTTTGTCCCTCGTTTGCAAGAAGCATTTTATGATCTGAAAAGGAAAAAAAGTCTTAAGTTGATTTTATGGAAATTGTACTTTGGCGTAACCACAAATAAAATATGCATTTGTACCCCAGAAACTGAAGTTACCTCCTTAAGCAATTATTGAATCTTGGCCTTTCTCTCCCCTCTAAAAAATATACATGAATTTGGTAAATCTCCGTAGGAATTCATACTCATTGGAGAAGATAAGTAGTAGAGTAAAAAACAGTCTTTGGGAGAGCAGACTTCACCTTACTCAGGGATCTTATAGGTAGAATCCTATGGGAGGCAGCTCTGAAAGGTAAAGGAGCTCAGGAAAGCTGGTAGGTCTTTAAGGACAGCATCCTCCAAGCACAAGAATGGTCTATCCCAATACTCAGGAAAAAAAAAAAAAAAAAGATGTATTAGGGTACGGGCTTGGCTAAACAGTCAACATACAACAGAGATCCAATGCAAACAGGCAGTATATGAGAGGTGGAATATGGGCCAGGCTGCAAAGGAGAAATGTATAAATGTTGCCTGGGCATGTAGGGATGATGTTAGGAAAGCCAAAGTTCACCTAAAGTTGACCTTGGCAAGGGATGTCAAGGGCAACAAGAAGAGATTCTACCACTGTGTTGGTAGTAGTAAAAGGTTGAACAAGGAAAACGTGAGTCCATTTCTGAATGGAGCAGGTGATCTAGTGACAGTGGACGCGTAGAAGACTGAGGTAATCAATGCCTTTTCTGATTTGGCCTTCCCCCCCAGAGTCTTCCAAGCCTCTTTGCTTAGAAAGTTTGAGAAGGAGAACTACCAGCAGTGGTTGAGTATCCAGTCAGGGATTATTTAAAACTACTTGACCCATATGTGCCCACGGAACTGATCAAGCTGCATCCAAGGTGCTGAGAGACCTGGTCAATGTCCTTGCAAGGTGACTCTCTATCATTTTTTCTAAAGTTGTGGAGACTGGAAGAGATCCATGACTTCTGGAGAAAGGCAGGTGCTGTATCCGTCTTCAGAAAAGGCTGAAATGGACATTCAGGAAACTACAGGCTGGTCAGCTGCACTTTGGTCCTTGGGAAAATTGTGGAGCAAGTCATCTTGGAAGACATTTCTGGGCACGTGAAGAAGAAGATGATTGGGAACAGTCATCATGGATTTACTAAAGTCCTTACACCCAACAGACCTGATCATCTTTTACTATGAAATGACTGGTGTGCTGATCAATGTGGGAGCAGCACATGTCATTTACCTCTATTTTAGCATTTGAAACTGCTTCCTGCAATATTCTTATGTCCAAGTTAGGATGTTTTGGTCTGGGCACCAGACAAGCAGATGTGTGAAAAGCTGGTTAATGTTTGGGCTGGTTAATGGGTTGAACTCCACCTGGAGGCCAATTACAAGTTGAATACTGCAGGATCTGTACCAAGACCTGTCATGTTTAGCAACTTTATCAATGGCCTGAAGGAGGCAACGTAATGTACTCTCATCTTGTTTGCAGATGATACTAAACTGATGCCTGTCCACATGCCCGGGAGCAAGGCCAGCATCCAAAGGGACTTAAACAGGCTAGAGGAATAGGCCAACAAGAACTTCATGAAATTTAATAAGGACAAATGCCAAGTCCTGCACCTGGGAAGGAAGAACTCATTGCAGTGATACAGGCTGGAAATGCACTGGCTGTAGAGCAACTCTGCTGGAAAGGACACTGGGGTTTTGGTAGACAGCAAGCTGAACTTGGGCCTGCAGTGTGCCCTGGCAGACAAAAAGGCCAACAGCATCCAGGACAGTATCAACAGCAGCAAGGCTAATACATCAAGACAAGCAATTATCCCCCTTTGCTCAGCACTCCTCAGATAGTATGTAGAGCACTGTCTCCAGTTTGGCCTCTCCTGGTACAAGGAAGGCATTGATCAAATGGAGCGAGTTCAGCAGAAGGCCAGAAACATGATCAGCAGCTGGAGCTATTGTCCTGTGAAGGGAAGCCAAGGGACCTGTGTTTGTTCAGCCTGGAGAAGAGGGCATTTCACAGCAGCCTTCCAATACCTACAAGGAGCTTCTCAAGATGAGGGATCCAGGCCTTTACATGTGTGTGTGACTTCAGAGCTTGAGCAGGAGTTTAGACTGCAAATCTGAATGATTCTGTGATTCCATTTTGCCATCAATATTGATTTAAGATGTAGACATTATTATTTAATTTTAACATATGTATTTGTAGGACAAAATTATTCCTGCAGGGTGAACAGAAAACTTGGCAATCCTATGAATTTGCATCTTATAATTTCTTTCCACTGAAGGGCTTACCCTTACAGAGTAAATGGGCTTCCTTCTCACTTCTCCTTGGTTAGAAGTATTTCCCAGCTTCTCCAGCCCTTTTTCACGACAGCCTTCATAGGTTAGGCTTCAGAAGTTTATACACAGGTGTGTTTTTTCTGCACTGCCATTGCATATTGGCTGATGTCTCAATGGTTTGCACTGAGCAAATGGGGGATTGTCCCAGCACCCAAAGGGAGCACTCTCAATCTTTTAAAGCTTTGGAGGTTTAGGGACAGAGAGGGACCACTGAACAAACATAAAGCATGTGTTTCTCTCTGTTGTGCATTTTTTCCAACCTTCCTCACTCATAAAGTTTAAGTCCTTGAAATAATAAACAAAGAAGTATAGTAGGAATAGTAAGGACACATTATTATTCACACAGTACACAGGATTAGGGAGACCACATCTGGATAGCTGCACCCAGCACTGAGATCTGTACTTGGAAATGCATGCTGATTAGGACACAGATTGAAAAAGGTTCTGGAAATAGTTACAATTTATGGTCTGGAAAACGTGCTTTGCAATGAGAAATTAACACAGCTCAATTTGGTTTCCCTAAGAAGAAGATACTAGAGCTCTAAGGGCCAGGGAAAGGTTTCTATTAGTAACAAATCTGTTCTGTTGAGTAGACAAAGGCATAACAAAGAGGAGGAGTTAGAAGTGCAGTTACAGGGCTATGACCTCTGGGTTCACAGAGACATTTCGGGATGGTTCACACAGGCAGAGTGCTGCAAAGGAGAGACACAGGCTCTTCAGATGGACAGGCCAGGAAGGCAGGGAGGGGGAGTTGCCCTTTATGTGAAAGAGCAGCTGGAGTGTGCAGAGCTCAACCTTGGGACAGGTCAGAGCCAGCTGAGACCAAATTGAGTCAAGATTAGCAGGCAAACCAACATGGGGGCTGTTGGTATCTGCTACAGGGCACATGGTGATAGAGGACATGAAAAAGGCCAAGGTACTCAATGCTGTCTTTGGTTCAGTCTTTACCAGTAAGATCAGTCTTCAGGAATCCCAGGCCTCTGCTACAAGAGTAAAAATCCGGACAAAGGAAGACTTACTCTTCATGGAGGAGGACCAGGTTAGGGAGCGCTTAAACAAATTGAACATACACAATGAGTCCTGGGAGAACTGGTTGATGTCATTACAAGGTCACTCTTGATTATCTTTGTGAGGTCTTGGTGACTGGGGAAAGTTCCTGAAGAATGAAAGCAAACAAACATCACTCCTGTCTTCAAGAAGGGCAAGAAGAAAGAGCTGGGGAACTACAGGCCAGTCAACCTCACTTCAGTCACTGGGAAGATGATGATGAGAATCCACCTGGAAACCCTTTCTAAATAAGAAAGCAATTTGGAGTAGTAAGCATAAATTTATGAAGGTGAAACTATGTTTAACCAGCCTGATAGCCTTCTACAATGAAATGACTGGCTTGGTAGATGAGGGGAGAGCTGTTATGTCATTTATTTTGACTTTAGTAAGGCTTTTGACACTGTCTCCTATAATATCATAAACAAACTGAGAAAGTACAAGTTAGATAAGTGGACACTGAGATAGACTGAAAACTGCACGAACAGCTGGGCCCAGAGAGTTGTGATCAGCAGCACAAAGCTCATTTGAAGTCAAATCATTAGTGGTATACCACAAGGTTCAACACTGGTGCCAATACTGTTTAGCGTCTTCATTAGTGACCTGGACACTGGGACAAAGCGCACCTCAGCAAGTTCACAGATGATACAAAACTGGGAGGAGTGTCTGATAGATCAGTGCGCTACCATTGAGAGAGACCTAGACAGGATGGAGAGTTGGACAGAGAGGAACTTTGTGAAGTTCAACAAGGGGAACTGCCAATTCTTGCACCTAGGGAGGAATAACCCTATGCACCAGTTGGTTGCTGAGGTGCAACCAGCGGGAAAGCAGCTCTGCAGAGAAGGACCTTGGTGTCCTGGTGGACAACAGGCTGACTATGAGCCATTAATGCAGCAAAAAATTCCAATAGCATCCTGGGCTGCATTAGGAAGAGGGTTGCCAGTGGGTTGAGGGAGATATCTTTCCCCGCTACTAAGCACCAGTGAGGCACATGTGTGGTAATGTGTGCAGTTCTGGGTTTCCCAATATAAGAGAGAGAGATGAACTTACTGAAGTGAGTCCAGTGCAGGGCTATGAAGATGATTAAGGGACTAGAGCATGTCTTGTGTGAGGAGTGGCTGAAAGAGCTAGGACTGCTCAGCCTGGAGAAGAGAAGGCTCAGGGGGGATCTTATCAACATGTATAAATATCTGATGGAAAGAAATGAAGAAGAGGGAGACAGACTCTTCTCAGTAGTGCCCACAGACAGGGCAAGAGGCAATGGGCATAAACTAAACCCAGGAAATTCCATCTGAACACAAACCCCCACTTTTTTACTGTGAGGCTGGCCATACATTGGAATAGCTTGCCCAGAGAGGTTGTAGAGTCTCCATCTGTGGAACTATTCAAAAGGCAACTGGAAATGGTCCTGGGTAACCTGCTATAACATACCCTGCTTGAGCAGGAGGTTTCAACCCAATGACCTCCACAGGTCCCATCCAACTTCAAGCATTCTGTGATTCATGAAGTTCCAATAGCTGGCACCTGACACTATATATATGCATTTAGAACTTGTGTAAAATATTAATGGTGAGGGTAATTAGACTTTGATGAAATTTTTCAGTCACTCTGGTAGCTTCTCATCAGCTGAAGCCTCTGAATCAAGGGAAAATGTCTGCTTGAAAAAGCTGCTCCCGCTCACGCAGGAATTAGACATTATTTGTAGCAAGTACAGAAAAAAAAATCTGCAGTCTAAGTCAGGCAAAAGTTAAATCAAAAGTACAACTTTCGTTTTCAATTTCAGGCTGCTTCTCTTTGCTTCTTGCATTAAGCCTGCCCCAGAGTCCTCACAGACAGACCTAGATTAAATTATTATAAAGGTGTTTCCTGATTTTAAAATCTGTGAGTAGCTGAACACGAGTTCTCTGATCTGCAATGCATATTTAAATATAAGTTTTAGCATATTTGAAGTGCACGTACAAATTCTTGGAGATATAGCAGGTGCATTTAAATGAATGTGAATTCCCGTTCAAAATGCAGATGAGGGAATGCCCACATCTTAAACAAAATTCCTGAGCTGATTGTAAATCTGTCAGCTTGACAAAGAAAGAAGGTTGGTTTTATTAAGGGAAAAACTGACAAATGAGCTGAACACCGTTCCAAGTGCAATTCCAGGGCTACTGAAATCTTTGGATGAACAAACAGGAAATATTAAGTAGGGGAAAAGAGCCTGATGTTCAGGCTCAGCATTCAAGCGGCCAGTCAGCCACTCAACCCCTGAACGAGTGCCGTTGGAGCATGGTGACCAGTTCTGCTGCCCACCTCTCAGGAAGGCAGCTAAGAATATGAGCAAGGTTCAGAAATAAACCAGAAAGAGTCACTAAGGGGTGTTTTATAATCATAAACTTAAGGAACTAACTTTAACAAGTGTGAAGTTGACGGCTCAGTTACATGAGCAAAAGTGATCTTCAGCCCAGCTGAGGAAGGTGTAACAATACGATGCCAAAGCTGAAATTAGCCATGGTCAAATCAGGAGAAAGTTGCATGTTTTAAACAGTGAGAACAGCTGTCATTGGTACAATTTCTCTAAGGTCATGGTGCATTAGCATAGGAAATGGAAACAATAAGTTTTTCTTTTCTATAGACATGATCTAGTTTAAACAAATTAATTCAGTGCAGTCTTATGCATTGCACAGGAGGTCTGATTAGATGCTCAAAGTGGTTCCTTCAGGCCTTTTAACTGTAATCTTCACTTTATGGCTCTCCCACCCTCCTCTAGACTGCCACGTGCATGTAAACGCTGCTCACACAAGCGCATATGCCTGCAACAGTTACAGGAGGATGAATTGCACACTCCCTCCATGGCACTGTAACCCACATGTTTTATGCTGCAGCATTTGACTTTGGCCCAAAGGAAGAGAGAACAGCTGTTGTTTAGACTCATTAAGAGCCAAGGAGCCCGGCAGAGCTCTGCTCCACGCATTGCCTGTGCGCGAGCCGATCGGTACGGCGCTACAGGAGCTCAACTCAACAGTCGTTTCCAAAAGGCGTGTGCCAGCACCATCTCACAACATGCTTCCCCACACCTTCCCTTACCAGGCACGCACCATCACCACCTTCATCGCTTTCCTAGGGTTAACACAGCAAAGACCTTCAAATACTTGTAAACTAACTATTAACTTAATTAACAGAATCGATGCTGAATTAGAGTCTACCCTGACACAACCTTTTCCTGACTGTGCCATATTTTGGGACTCTGTCAACTCTACCTGCTGGTTGTTGCCTGAAAATGTCTTGTGCAAAACAATTGACTTAATGCCTCTTGTCTGCTCTCCTCTTGGCAGAGCATGTGTCCATCTGGAGTTACAACCTCCTATGACCACCAGGCTACCTCTCGTGACACAACCGATATCCTCACAGATATGCAGACTGTTTTTATCAAGTGGTGGCAGCTCCTAGGGCTGGTCCTGCCTCATCTCCCTGTTTTTGCAAGTATTCAGTCTCTCTGGGTTTATAACAGGTTTTTTGTATTATTCTCGCAAGTGAGATCTAAGATCGGGTTAACCCTGTTTCATTGGCACCATTCTGTAACAGAAGTACTAAACATAGTCAGAAGTTGACTCTGTAGCCCTTTTTTTTTTTCAATAGGTAAGTTATTATTTCAGTGATAGTTTCCACCAAACGGACTGAAGAAAATGGGAACTAAAGGGTGCTCACCTAAGCCTGCAGTTTACTGCAAACTGCTAAAGCCATGTCCACGTAGCTGAGACTGTGTGACTCTAAACTGTGCCTGCTGTTTCAGACAGACCAGCAAAATTTACCTGAAATACCAAAATCTCCTGTTTAGTTGCAGCAAGGCTGTCTCAGGGATGTGAGAACAGGGAAGACAGTGAGGTTTCTCAAACACTTCAGTGAATAATCTATGTCAAGTTTGATCCAAAAGGATAAATCTTCCCTGCACCACCTGTGTCACCTATGGGGATAGTTAGTCTTTATGTCCTTTTGCTTTAGTCGATCTGTATGCTTTATATAAGTGATAATCCTTAACAGTGTTTGAACACTCACAATTTCTTTGCAGCCATTATAACATCCGTTTCACATTTCTCTTGGATATTCCAGTTCCCAGGTTATTATTTTTTTTAATAAACTTTTTCTGTAACTGCTTAAGAATCACAATACAGGCTGAAATAAAATCCTGTGAAATTTTGAAATAAATATTGTGAATATTGTGAAATAAAATCCTGCCTGTTCCAGTCCCTTACTGAGACAATAATTTTTGGAAATAA
Source organism: Anarhynchus alexandrinus (assembly GCA_008711295.1). NCBI lineage: Eukaryota > Metazoa > Chordata > Aves > Charadriiformes > Charadriidae > Anarhynchus > Anarhynchus alexandrinus. Next base: position 545,635 of record VUYV01000188.1, on the reverse strand, counting down.
GCTGTTCAGTCTACCCTGTGCTAATACCTTTCTTTTTTTCTTCCAGGGTTTCATTCCAGCAGCAGATCTGGCAGCTGTTGTCCACCTTTCATTTGAAATTGGATGGATTTCTGTTTTCCTCACAACACAGCATAAACATGATCTAGCACTAGACCTTGTTACACTGCATTTCTATTAACTACCAAACCTCAGTCAGGTTTGTATTCAATCTACAACATCACTGATTTGGAGCTGAAAGGAAAATTTCTATGATCCTGAGGTAGAAGCTGCCAGGCCCTCCTTAGTGATGGCAGTAAGTGATGTGTGGTCAGTCCCTGAGCGTAAATGTCTTTACCGTTGATTGGTAAAGTACAAAAATTTAAATCCAAGGGCTGAAACAAATGACATTGAGTCTCTGTTTGTCCCTAAAAATTTGCTGAGCCTCTGTACTGCCTGGATTGGCCAGTTCAGTAGGACAAACTTTCCTTCACCATTTGACATCGCAGGGAAATTTTGCAACTTTCACTTGTCAGCTGAAATTGTCCCAGTGATGAAGGTTCCAGCTTTTAGGCTATCTCTGCACTCTTAAGTAAAGGGGGTGGGGAGCAGTCCCTAGTCCCCAAGGCAAAGTGGCACAGACTGATGGATAACCACATCGCTAAGGCCAGACCCCTCTTCAGCAGACTGGCTTCACCCAGAGCCCAGAGCATCTGGCCTGTGTCTCCTCAAGCCCCTGGTGGCCCAAAGATGTCATTATTAGTTTGTGTTTCTTTTGTCAGAGATGTGGTATAGGCAGCCCACACAGCCTGTGCACCATCAAACTAAGAAAAAACAGAGAATGCTGATAGATTGGGCATCTGGAAACACAAAGCCTTCCAGGATGGTCTAAGAGGACTATGTAGCATGAAGGAGCCAAACCTGGTGCAGTCCATATTGCCCTTTGGGCATGAACCAGCATGAACTTCTTTCAGACTCTTAGAATCATAGAATGGTTTGGGACAGAAGAGACCTTTAAAAATTATCTAGTCCAACCCCTCTGCCATGGACAAGGACATCTTTCACTAGATCAGGTTGCTCAAAGGCCCATCAAACCTGGCCTTGAACACTTGCAATGATGGGATATCCACAACTTCTCTGGGCAACCTGTTCCAGGGTCTTACCACCCTCGGGGTAAAAAATTTCTTCCTCAGGTCCAATCTAAATCTACCCTGCATTGTGCTTGAAGATTTTTGAAAAAGATAGATCACAGAACCTGAAGAGCTTTCACACAGAAGACCTAACATTACTGTAAAGGTAAATAAGGTGCAAATATTTTTCTTTTGTAAGGGAAAGACATTAATACAGTCAGAGGTAAAAGTAAGAGATATATTCGCTAGAGATTCAGGTCCTGTGATCTATCATTTTCAAAATATCTTCGAGCACGATGCAGTCGGTGCCCCCCAGGCTGACTGCATCCACTAAGATGTTCCCATCTGGCTTGCCATCTTTTCTGTAGCAGACGGGGACCAGATGTTCAAGGAATTAAATTCACTGGGACAGCTGAACTCTTTCTCATGCCTTCAGAGCCAGGCACAGAGAGAAGCACACCACTACTGTGCCCATCAAAGCTGGGGTGAAGACAGAAGGGCTGATAGTATTATTTCTGCCCATGCCCTGGTTTGTTTGTTAGTGTCCATCCTAAAATCTTAAATGTTCCCCTTGCTTTCTGCTTGAGCTTCTGGACACACAAGGAAGTTACCATGAGGTAGAGCACAAGCCACAATAATTGCTTGAGTGCCCACTTGCTCCTTGTTGAAGTTCCTCATCCCACAATGCATAAGGAGTAATTTACCCAAACCCACATTTAGCATAACATGAGGGTCTGTAGCATGTCAACGCAGAACTGACAGGTTCCAAATGTGTACACGGTCCTTCCCTATGATTTATTCTTATTTTGCTACCTTTGCAGTCTATTTGGCTCCTGCTAAGGAGTTGCCCATTACCCCATAGGGTTTTTGCAGCTGCTATTGCTGCTGCCATTCTCCTTGTCAGAATATCTTTGAGCACGATCTCCATCCCTCTTCTGACCTGTTTGTGGTGTGGTCTGACTTAACCCCAAAGGCAGGGTCCTAGTCAGGCTCCTCTCTCCGCTAACTAAAAACCAGTAAGACATATAAATGCTTCAAAAGCAAGCACTGTCATTTACAAGGCTCGCTGCTCTCTGCCTTCCCTTCTCCTGCCACCCACTGTCTGCAAACACAGAGTTTAACCTTCTGCGGCTGCTTTGGGAAGAGTTTCAGCTCTGCTGGGGGTTTTAACCAGTCTTCTCTCTGACTCAAGGTCCTGGGTTTGCCATAGCTGCTGTATCTCCTTTTCTAACCATGTTGTAGGGGGCTGCCAGAGCTCTGCTCCTCTTGGGGCTTAGGTCCAACTGCTCTATGTACCGCACCAGGAACCGCTGTGCAGGACAGCCATGGGCTCCCATGGGCTTGTGCCAGAGCCTTTGGATACATGTTCCTTCTGAGAAAAGGCACAGATTTTGAATGGAGTGCTTTGTGTGCAGGCAGCAGGGTAGGGCAAAACAGGTAAAAGGGCACAGAAATATTCAGAAACAAAGGATGAGGCAGGTTCTGGGTGCATCGAATAGCCATTTCTAAACATGCCCTAACTGAGGTGAATCTCTTGAGTAAATCTAGAAAATGCAGGGCACAGTTTCTCAGACTCCTGCCCCACGTGCCCTACCCACAGAGCAGAGTGCAGCCATCCTTCCTCGCTGAAGGCCCTCGGATCAGGAGTTTGAGTGTGGGCACTAGAGGGAAAGATCCTCCCTTGGCCCATCCTACAACCAATTTGATAATGGACAGGTCACAAATGCAATAAAGTACACTTTTTCTGAAGGAAATGCTGTCAGAGCTTTAACTGAATGGCATTGAGACCAGCAAAGGTTATTAGAAAGGCTCAGGGAATGTATTGTTTTAAGAGTGAAAAGTAAAGTGGTGTAGGGACAGTTCCTGATGTGGTTCCCCCAGGGCGATTTGCACATCCCACAGTCTTACCCTGGGATTGCACCAGTACCACCAAGATCAGCCACTGGCGCCTGCTGAACAAGCACCATTCGTGCCAGTTTCCTGGTGGGAATGATTGATTAGAGCTGGTTGAGCTTGCTCTGTCCAGAGCAGGTGTGGAGCAAATTTGCCCTGACTCAGTCAATTAACTTTATCAGAGAATCAGAATCAACAGCGTGAATATGATAACAACGTGTTGCAGGCTCCGTGCTTCTCACTGTGCCTGGTCTCACACTGCCGGTATAATCCTGAAGTTATTGCTGAAAAAGGTTCCCAAATCTTGTAATGTGTGGGCACTCGGGTCCAGATTCATCCCATGCCTGAGCAGAAGGTTAGTGAGCACACCGAAGCTACAGTCCTCTGCACCATGGGCTTCATCTGATACATAGGAATAATTACTGTTGCTGAAAGCTTTGCATTTGAGGCTTTGTTTTATCTTTGGGTGGAGTTGTTTTGGTTTGTTTTTTTACTTCAGGTGAACAATACTGAGAACGTATCCTAAGAAGTGGGGGAATCCTGAAGGAAACCATAGGGTATGGTACAGAAAAGCGAGGCCAAATTTAGAAAAGCAAAATTTGGACCAAGAAGCTAGATGCCCTGATGCCCAAAGGTCAAATGTGACGTGTAGCATGGGACACAGAGCATGTGTCTCCAGGGTGATGTGGGTTTATCAAAGTGAATGTCTGTGTTGGAGCCTCCATCTCCCATCCTTCTGCCATTACACTGGGAAATTCCTGAATAATTTCCTACGGCCACAGTTAAGAGAGGGAGGCAGGGAAAATCCCATGCCCTGTTTGGGAAGTCTAAAAAGTGTGTCTCAGGGAGCCTCTGGCACTTCAGGCAAGCATCCCTCCAAGTCTGATGGCTGGTCGGACTAGTATAAAGTTGACGTCGGTGAACTCACCTCGGAAAACAGCATGTCGTTCTTCACTAAACTCTTAATTCGGGATTATTGATGAGCAGTAGGTAACCAACCAGCACATTAAACAGGGCTTCTCTCCTGTATTAACCTGGTCTGACGCTATAAGTAGGTGTGTACAGGGCCAGGGATGTGAAAAGACTGCCTATGCCCTTTGCCTGAGAGCACCCCTCAGCTCACAAGTGCTCAGACGCAATCTTACATGTTTCGTATCTCAGCCGCACCAAGCCTTGCCTCAAGCCACACCGTTTGTTTTCATGGCCATTTAAACTCAAATAAATCAAACCGTTGTCCAGGCGGATGGCCAGTGAGAGAAAGGGGACAGTCATGAAGTAAATCGGTTTGAAATATGTTCAGATCTCCCTGCAAACTTGCCCCTTCAAAGATGACTGTCACCTTGGTGGATTCAGCCTGCAGGTGCATGGAGCCCGTTGCCTCCAGCAGTCCTCTCCTGGAATAATCAAATAACTCTGCAAAGGAAACATCCGTAAGTCTCTGTGACAGCCTAAGACAGGACTAAGGACGCTAAAAGCTTTTGTCAGCCCTCAAGCATTCTCTGGTCACTCGGTCTTACCCTCAGAAATTAAGTTGTGTGTAAGCTTTGTGGTACCTGGACTGTTCGTGGTAACTGAGGCTGTGTCACAAAATACTCTGAAAGCCAAAGTTCCTCACAAAACTGAACTGTGGGGGGGAGTTTCCCATGGATAGCATTTGGCCTCTGCTCTTACCCCACGTTGATTCTGGCTGAGGTCTGGCAGTTGGTGTGCTGCTTCTGGGTTTGAACGAAGGACTAACTGAGCTACCGGCACAATGCAGAGCAACCCCAAGGCTGCTGTAGGCACCCTCAGGTGTCAGAGCTCAGCAGTCGGACCTCTCAGGAGCACAGCGGGGTCCCTGCCTCACGTGCTCGTGCCTCCCTGCTTTTCCTTCCCCTGCCGACGTGGCTGCAGTGAGGTGAACTCCTTTAGCTTGCACCAGCAAGCCTCTGCCCACCCAGAATCAATGGCAGGATGGGGACCATAGCTGGCAGCATCCTCCTCTCTGGATGGAAAAGCAGGTTCAAATCCCACTGCAACGGTTTGGCTCAAAAATAACGCGAGTGAATGTCACAGCGCTAATCAGAGCGAGGCACTCTTACAAGGAGCTTTCCTCTTGCTTGTGATCTCTGCTGTTATTAGAGGATCCTGTCACTTTTAAAATGATGCAGGGCCATATGGTGTATGAAGCAAGAAAGTAAGCAAGCAAGAAAGCAAAAGCAAGCGAGGGAGAGAAAGAGGTAAAAGAGAAAAAGAGAAAGGAAGGAAGGAGGGAAGGAAAGAAGGAAGGAAGGAAGCTGGAGAGAGAGGAAAGAAGGAAGGGAGAGAGGAAGGGAGGCAGGAAGAAAGAGAGAAAGAGAGAAGGAGAGAAAGAGAGAAAGAGAGAAAGAAAAAGAAAGAAAGAAAGAAAGGAAGAAAGAAAGAAAGAGGAAGGATACAGTCGCATACCAATGAGCTGTTACTTCCCCTTTTATTGCTACATGTCATTTCACCAGACCCAGCCTGTAGCCAGAATCACTGTATTGTACTACAGTGAAGGCAAATAGAAATACTAGCCAGGAGAAAAAATGTGGTCTAAAAAAGGGAAAAGTTCTCCTGCCTTGTATTATGTGCAATTCCATGCACTGTAACAGTGAAACATGAGCTGATATCTCTGTTTCTGTGAAGACGCTATGTTTTAGAGGATGTTACTCTCAGAGCTTCTAAACTTTGTGACATAAACAGCAAACCTAATTCTGAAAAAAGCACCTACCACACCAGATTACCATAACCAGGAGCACACACCTTTAAATCAAAAGTCAGTTGAGTTGGAAAAGGTTTAAGTTTTTTCAATAAATTACTTTTTATAATGACTATAAAAGTTATATAGTACACAGAGACTTGCTAGAGGTAGATACTTTACTGTACCTGAATTGCTGGGAATACTTCCTGAGACATAAAGCTGACAATCAGACATCTGAGTGTGTTTGAAAAACATCGTCTACCAAAAGATTAAAGTATGAATTTAGCAAAGTAATCCAGGAAGGAAATTCTTTGTTCTTTCTTGTTACTTATCATGGCAACCGAAGGGATGTAATGGGAAACGAGCTTATACTTTAATTCAAAAACAGTTGAAATATAGGAAGAATCTGAGAACAAAATTATTTTTCACTATTAAATATATGGATTTTGACTCTCACTGAACTGTATTTCAACACATTTTTATATTTCATGCCCATGATAAGTTATTAAACATATAAAATTGCCTTATTTATAGAGTATAACAGCATTGCTAGCGACAGTGCCTCCATTTTTCAGTGTAGCAACTACTTTGATGTGCATAGATTCTAGATGATCTTTTAATTACAAGGGGAAGAAGGGAATAGCTAGGAATAAAAGGTTTGCTATTCTACAAAGAACAGGGAAAAAAGGAGCAATGATTCTAAATTTGCAAAAGTATTGAATTACATTTTTTAAGAAAAATAAAGTACAATTAGGAAAAATGACCTTGTAGTTAGAATTGTTGAGAGAAGGTCATAAGGAAGGTTGGGGGGGGGGGAACTAAGGATGTGAAACTGAGCATATCTCTGTGATGTGCGGCATGGGGAGGAAAGGGAATTAACTAATGAACTTATCCAAACTACAGACAATTATTTTAAAGTGTTCTGGAGAATTAGTGAGCTCTAAGAGGCCTGAAAAGAAAGGGGAGCATGTTACAGGTCTTTAAAAATGGCAGGGGAAGAGGAAGAGAAAGAGTGAACCTGTCATCTACCATCTGGTAAGCCTAACTTCAGTCTGCAATAATATAGTGGAAAAAATATTAAAAGGTAAAAATCCTAAGCACTTAGGGGACAACAGATCCACAACCAATAAACAGCATGGATTTATAAAGAAGGGAAGAAAGGCACACGCTAGCATTTTTTTCTTCCTATAATTGCAAAGTGGTGACTGAAGGGAATACAGTAGGTGTAACATATGTGCCTACTAACATATAGATTTGGATGTATGGGCTTCAGTAAATTAAATAGGATCTAGCAGTGTGACAAAAAAAAATTCCAATATAATTTTTGGGCTTCTAACACAGAGGCATCGTGTCATGTACCTGGGAAGTGATAGATGTCTTTCTCGGTATACAATACTGATGAGATAGCACCTCGACTACTGCTTTCAGATTTAAGTACTTTCAGTACCAATAAAGGTGAACTGGAAGGAGTTCAAAAAGCATGGAAGGAAAAGCAAAGGCCTGTAGAAACTGTTTGGCGATGAAATATTAACTGAAAATAAACATCTATAGCCTGGCCAAACAAGGGTGTGAAGAGTCAGATCAGCACCACATTCCTTTCAGTGGAAAGCTTCCAGTATAAATAAAATTGGGGTCAAGTGTGAGAATTAAAGCTGAGCAGGGAGTAAGTATTAATTGTACATGGCCAGAGCTCTGCCCTCTGCTCCTGCTGAGACCTACACAAACATTTGCTGGGGGGTATTTGAAAGGAGCAGAGAGAACGAGGACCTACTCTGAGAGCTGGAAACAAGAGGGGAGCAGTTGGTTAGACGGAGCTGCATGAGGCAGAATTCAGACTGAAGTAGATTAATAAGCTTAATAGGTAGCTCTGTCGGTCCAGGGAATGTTTTGCTAAAGGGGCCTATGCCAGTAACCCTGGTTTGGCCAAAGCAGAAGTGTGCAAGCGTGGGGAACCATGTGCATGAGGAGGGGAATGGCTTGGAGGGCCTAAAGGGGCTTCTCTGAGGAAAGGAATGAAAGGAAGGAGAGAAAACAGGGAGAAGGAGAGGAAAA